>CAJHNH020003335.1:680000-782500 GCA_905116865.2 Candidula unifasciata
TTCTTTTTCTCTTCTTCTTCTTCTTCTTCTTCTTCTTCTTCTTCTTCTTCTTCTTCTTCTTCTTCTTCTTCTTCTTCTTCTTCTTCTTCTTTTCTTCTTCTTCTTCTTCTTCTTCTTCTTCTTCTTCTTCTTCTTTTCTTCTTCTTCTTCTTCTTCTTCTTCTTCTTCTTCTTCTTCTTCTTCTTCTTCTTCTTTCTTCTTCTTCTTCTTCTTCTTCTTCTTCTTCTTCTTCTTCTTCTTCTTCTTCTTCTTCTTCTTCTTCTTCTTCTTCTTCTTCTTCTTCTTCTTCTTCTCTTCTTCTTCTTCTTCTTCTTCTTCTTCTTCTTCTTCTCTTCTTCTTCTTCTTCTTCTTCTTCTTCTTCTTCTTCTTCTTCTTCTTCTTCTTCTTCTTCTTCTTCTTCTTCTTCTTTCTTCTTCTTCTTCTTCTTCTTCTTCTTCTTCTTCTTCTTCTTCTTCTTCTTCTTCTTCTTCTTCTTTCTTCTTCTTCTTCTTCTTCTTCTTCTTCTTCTTCTTCTTCTTCTTCTTCTTCTTCTTCTTCTTCTTCTTCTTCTTTTTCTTTAGTCTTACTGTTTTTAAACGCCAGAGAGAAGGAAAAGGCATAGTTTTCTGTGTTTGCGAGATAAGTATTTTAATCAATGACAAATTCAACGTGTTTAATATATTGCCCTTTTCTAGAACTTTAGCCTCGAAAGTGGCGCAAAAAACAAGACAACAAATATAGCCGGAGACTGTTGGCTGCTTCGGCTAGCTAGCAGCAGGTTGACCGTGGCTGAGTTTTTGATTTTTTTTTATTAAAAGGAATTCACATTGGAAATTGAAGGCCGCATCGGTCAGGACAGTATTTGGGTCTGTCTCTCTTTTGATCACATCAACAATGCAGGAGTCCTTTTCAGTTCTATTTGGTGGCGAGCAATGTTAAGGCATTTAAAAAAGCGCAAATCACATAAGTCACAAATATAGCCTAAAGCTCCCCCTTTGGAGATGCTCGTAGAATGTGATTTTCTTCCTCAAAAGCGGATTGAGGGCCGACTTTTCTACGTGTGGTTTCCCTGTACGAGTTCTCCAGTGACAACATCTGTAGATAAGGGGGAAAAAGAGAACACCACACAAATAAGGCTATATAATGTCCCGGGAAACTATCTGGGAAATTAACCAGGTCAACAAATGCCCGATGGAGTCAGATGTGTCAGCAAAAAAGCGCAAATATCGCAGCGTTGCCGTAAACAGACGCAACGCAATTATGTCATTCGAACGAACAAACAGAAGTCATCATCATCATCATGTAGCAGGTTCTTTGCAGAACGTCGCTCTCATCACGGTCTGCCTGAAAAAAACTCGGTCTCTCGCCAGCTCTCCCGCCTCATGTACTTTCATACTCAAAGAGTCACTTATATCCTGTGCCCGTCTTTGTGTCGGTCGGCCCCTGTCCCTCCTTCCTGATACCATGCCTTGTGCTATAATTTTTCCAATCCGTCGTGGCGCTTCATATAACCAACATATTTCAGCTTCCGAGACAGGATGCTGTTTATTAGCCAATCTTCCTTGATGCTCAGATCTTTCCGGATGTCAGTATTTCTCCTCTTCTTTGTCCAAGATATTCTGAGATCTAAAAAAATAATCTTAACAGCCGTTATTACCGATAATTATAAGAGACAGAAGATGTCACAAAGAGCGGCTGACCAAGCGGTTATAATGTCCGGCTCTCGTGCGGGAAACCCGGGTTCGACTCTCGATAAGTTGATGGAGTTTTTCTGTCAGTGCAAAATTAAACATCCTAACCGTCACAGTCCGTGGCGACAGCACTAACAATGCGGTCCTAAATCCTCAGACTTGCCACCTAACCCTCCGACCCCCCCCCCTCCCCCCACCCCCGTCTCATCTGCCCCAAAAAGTAGTAAAACAGACAGTAGTGACAGTTTAGAAGGTGGCAATATGTCTGGCACATTATGAGATGAAGCGAGCAGAACATCACAAGTCAGAAACTAAAGTGGAAAATGAATGCAATGAGGAAACGAAAGTGAAGGCTCATGCATGGGCATTGCAGAATTGCAGCACTCCCAGATTCCCTCTATAGTATCGATAAATTTCATTATAATGAGTCTTTTTTTTTTTTTTTTACTTTTCAATTTTTAAAAAAAAACATGTCTATACTACATGCCACGTTTCTTTTAGGCAGACCGTGATGAGAGCGACGTTCTGTGAAGAACATGCTACATGACGATGATGATGATGACTATACTGCATTATGCTTAATGTTAATTTCAGTAACCGTTTCCTAGTTCATGAATTTTTATTTTTTATTTTACGAAATCGACACTGTCGTGCTGATGTATACATGGCGCATGTGTCTCAGATAAAAGTTAGAAAGAGGTGAGAGGGGATGACGGCTGAGAACGCAGCTCCAGCCGGCACTGTTTTATTAATCTTTCCTCACTAAATAAAAACAAGAAGAGTGGATTTTGTTTTCAAATGAATGGATCAGCTGGAACCGCTTTTTTAAATTTTATTTTTTTAAGCATATTAGTAGTTACGAATATTTTTGTTATTAAGGATTTCGTCGAGTTTATGTTTACATTGTCTTTTTATGTTTGTTTTGTGTTATACAATATAAACAATCACTTCAGTGACTGGCTATTTACTGGAGCTCCCTCCTCCTCTCCTCCTCCCCCAAACCACTAACACCTTCAGGAGGCGGCGTTGAATCGACAACACTCACAGAAATACAAGAGCGTCAGGCCAACAAAAGTGTCTCCAAACATGAACACTGTATAGGGACAACTGTTGTGACACCGGCTCTTTCCAGTACCTCATTGTGTTTATTATTTTGTCTCTTAATGCCAAGTATTTAAACAACTATGTCTCCTTTTATAACCAGCATGTCGAAGGAAAGATAAAAGGGTATTAAAGGATTGGAAACTAACCAGTGTATATCTCTGATGTTACGAATTTTTAAGGGAATAATTTACTATTTTATTTTACAACAATTTGATGCAGAGACCCTCATTTCTGTGAAATTGATAGTTTTAAGGGAAAGGAACGAAGAAATACAAATTCATCCCAGTTTCGATACTCGCGAATCGTCACACCTTCGGCGCTTTCACTGCAGTACTTCTTCAGTGTACACAGGCTCCTGCAGCACCTCAAACAGACTTACAACAACACAACCTCCCACAGTTAATATATGCAGCGAGCGAAGGCTTAACCAAGCCATCTTATAACACCCTACAAGATAGGACAGTCCGTGGGAACCGCTACGACATGAATAGGAGCCGACTCGAAATCTCGCGCCCACTGAGGTGGGGTGATATTCGTGACTTGTACCAGATTTTTTTTGTTTTTTAGTTCCCTAAAGAAATGTTTCGTCACGACAAAAGAAGGAAAAGAAAACACTCATAACGAATTGTTTTATTTCGTAAACAACTGTTTATCTCTCTCCCCCCCCCCCCCCCCCCCCCAAAAAAAAAAAACTTTTCTCTCGTAAAGAGCTATTGCCCAACTGCTTCTTCTAAACAAAATATATTTAGTCCTTTGTGGACTGCGCGAAAGAGATTCAATGTTTCATATTGCAATAAGATTGCACTATCTTACTAGCGTTTACATAGAACAAATGAAATAGTAACGTGGTGCTATACTATACATGTCATAGAAAGCAACTCAAAGAATTGGCACTAAGCTGGCTACACCATCATAATGACATTTCGGCTGCAAAGTAAAACTAATTATGTGTAAAGCAACATAAAACAAAGAAATACAAAGAGAAGAAACTGAGAAGGAGGATGCACAGGAGGAGAATAAGAAGAGGAGAAGGGTGAGTAAAAAGACATTAAAAAAAGAGACAAAGGTGAAGAGGCGAGGAGAAAACACAGAAGAAGAGGAGGTGGGGAAAGGAGGAAGAATATGAGGTCGAGAAAGAAGAAAAAAAGAAACAGAAGGTGCGAAGAAGGTAGAAAAGGAGATACAGAAGACGAATAGTAGGATTGTTATAAAAAAGGAGGAGAAATAACGATCAGACAAGCTTTATGTTTCTTTTTTCTGAAAAGAAATCTTTACATACTAATATTAGAACTTTTCAGTCTCATTCCACTATCTAAAATTGCCTTACTTCACAGGCGGAAATTGTTTAGCTGTCTATCCTCCCGTATTCAATAAACTAATCTACTATTTTACCGTTATCTGCTCGCCAGGAATATCCCTGCATCAATGCACAGCAAAAAAAAGTTGAAAATTTTTCCCATACAAATTCCCAGAGATCAAAGAAAGTCGCTGGGTGATTTTCAGTCTTTTAAAATTCTGTTATGTTAATGACAATATGCAGACCTAAAAAAAAAAAAAAAACTTTTAAGTAAATAAGTGATGTCTCGATTTTAAACGTCTGAAAAAAAAAAAAAAAAAAACATAATTCAATAAACATCAAAATAAATAGATAAAATATTCGCCATGGGAACATGGTTATTTCAGGAATTAGATTAAGAACTATGACGTATTTTGGTAAAGTGCAATTACATTCCCAACTTGACATTTTCGGAAATTATATCTCATCGCATTGCAATGGATAATAGTGAAAGCAAAATTTGAATTAAAATTGTTCTTAAATAAAGCATAATATTTTAAATATTTTTTCCCCCCAATTTCCCCTTATTTTTCACATTTCCGTTACTGTGTGACCTTTCCGGTCACGTATGATTCTCTTGTCTTGTATGCTGATAAAGACTGATCAAAATGATCGGTTGTATCTGTTGGCGACTTATCCTTTGTTTCCGTTAAACGTTTAGTTATAGTTCTATCTATCTATTGTCTTCTTTACTTTTACCGGGTTGCAGCCCAGTGTCGTGGTTTAAAATATTTTTGTGTGTGCCTCTCGCGTGATTTGAGTGACAGTTTTCTGGATCTTCTGGCCGTATTCAGCTACTCCATCTATCCATTTTTTCCTGGGTCTTCCTCTGGCCTTTCTTCCCGATGTTCTATTGTAAAAGGCTTTATAGGCAATCTGATCCGGTTGCATTCTTACTAAATGACCAAACCACTTCATTCTCTGTCTTTCAATATGTTCCATGCATGCTTTTGTTCCAACTTTGTCTCTAATGCTGACGTTTGTGACTCTGTCTCTTCGTGTATTGTTGGTGACTCTTCGGAGACATCACATTTCACACGTGGTTATTTTTTGCATATGTGATTTGTTCATTGTCCCCGTTTGGCACTGATAACATAACGTAGGGATGAAAATGCTGTTGATCATCCGTTGTTTGGCCTGTAACGAGATCTTTGGATAACGAAGAAGTGGGGCCAGTTGGTAGTTGACTGCATTGGCTTTTTGAACTCTAGCCTGTATTTCTTTATCGAGTCTTCCATCTTCTGTAAATATGCATCCTAAGTACTTGAATTCTTGAACTTGTTCTAATTGTATGTCATTGATCTTTTTGTTTACATTACTGTGTTTCTTTCCTATGGTCATTACTTCAGTTTTTGAGGTGTTTATTTTCATGTCAAATTTTGTACAATTAGTGAGCAATGAATCAACATGTTGTTGTAGATTTTGTTCTTCTTCTTGTAACAAACATTGGTCATCTGCAAAGAGAAGTTCATTTATAATATCTGTGTTTTGGTTTGACTCCGGTGCAATTTTATCCATAAATGTGATGAAGAGTAGGGGTGATAGGACACATCCTTGTCGTACTCCTGATGTAATGGGGAACCAGTCTGTCATACCTTCCGTTGTTCTTACAGCGCTCTGGCTATTTTGATAGAGAGATAGTTATAGTTACTATGTTAAAAAATTAATTTAATTTAATTCTTGAAAATACCCACATGGGCTGAACATCTTGAATTCAAAACCGCATTGGCCGCATGGGGGGGGGGGGGGGGGGGGGGGGGGGGCATGGTGGAAGTAAAAAAAAAAACACATAAAGATTCTCTCTTCTTGTAACCAGCTCCTAAGTTGAGCCGCGGTTCTGTCGAAGGCTGTGTTTTATTGCTTGGAATTAAGTTTCCAATTGTCTTCCATTTTTTACTTGTGGCGTTTTATTCCGCCTAAGTCTTTATTATTCCGATTTCTGTATGCAGGAAAGGGATCTCGGCCTGTCCTGAAAAGGACAGACTATTTGCCTGGGGTGGCACTGGGTATGGTGGGAGTGGTTCGGGTGTAGACTATCATGCCTGGCTGGTCTCGAGCTGCAGGATTTCTTCGGTCCGGCGAGCTGGTTAGTTGGGCTGTCATGGCGGATTGGGTTTATTACATTAGTGGGTTTGTTTCTTGGTGTTTGTGTGTTATCACACTTATCTGTTTACTTCGCTGCGTGAGTTTTGTTTTATTGTGCGTGGTTAGCTATTTTCTTTTTGTTGTTCCTGATGCTTTCTAGTTGCAGTTGTCGGGTGGCCTCCTTGAGATGTCTAACTTCTTTAAACATTACTCCGAAGTTTTCATTCATTCCTTCCTTGACATCTTCCAATTCCTGCATGAGGTTCTTCTCTTCTTTGCTGGGGGGAGAGGGGGGGGGGGGTGTTTGTTGATTTCCCTTGATTTGAGTGTATGGACTTGCTGTCTTCTCTCCGCTTCCTTCCTTGTGTTCTCTCTTGTCTCAATCACTTTGTTGGTAGCTATCAGCTCATTTCATAGCTAAGCGTTTTCTTCAGTGGTTTTATTTAACTTGGCTTCTATTACCTTCTTCATATTTGCGACTTCGGAAGAGAGAAGGGTCTGGGCGACGATCTGTTGGGCTAGTCTGGTCTCTTCCCTTTTGGTGGCTTCGGCGCTTTGCTCCGCTTCTCGAGTTTGTTCAGGACTGCTAGGAGGTCACACTTTAATTTGCCCATGTCAGCAATTTCCTCCTAGAAACGTTACTGGGTCTCGAAGGATACTTGCAGAAGGCTTCTTAGCTCTGTAATTTCGTCCCTGTCTCGATCTCGCTGGGATTTGGTGGCTGCCTCTTCCTCTCGGGGGGGGGGGGGGGGGGGGGGGGGGGGGCTTGATTTCACTTTTTAGGGTGGAGATCTCGTCACAAAGCTTAGTTGTGACTTCTATGGTTTCCTGAGATCTGGGTGTTTGGTAATTATTTCGCTCCTGGGTGAGGGATGTCTTTGTAGGCAGCAGCTGTCAGTGCTCTCCTGTACTCCTTAAGGTATGGGCATCCCAGGTACCGCGCAGTAGAGGTTCTGAAAGATATTCAACACTGAGGGGGAGCATGAGTGGACTTTTAATCAGACTACAGCTGGTACTATAAGCATGACGACTCTTCATTGGCTACTGAAATAGGGGACGGAGCACATGGAATGTCCCGAGTGCAGTGACGTCAATTTTTAAAAAAATAATTAATTGATTCCAAGATTCGGGAACACTCCTGTCTCAAGTGACAATAAAGGCAATAGTCTCCTTGCACTATCTTTGAATAAATTAGAGTTCCTTCTTCTGTCCTTTACCGCTCTAACTCGCGCCAAATTATCCCACCTTTGTCATATCTCAAGGACCAATCTAAAATAACATCGTCACGTTCAACCAGCATCCCTGAAAGGAGAGCTTTATGTTAAAACTGAGACTAGGTTATTGCGCCATATATAATAGTTTAGCATCTCACACCCCACCAAATGGCCTTGAAAAGGACTCTCGCAGTGTTGATGTGATCCAAGTCCAAGTCCAAGTCCTTCTGAGAAAAAAAAGAAAAGCTCGACCACGTTCAGACTGCTGCTAGCTAGCCTAGGCTACTAGCAGTCTCCGCCTATATTCGTGGTCTGGGTTATTTGCGTCACTTTCGTGACTGAATTTTAGTGTTTGTGCCATTTCTGGGCTTGATGCTTCCATCCGAATCAAACCGCTCGTCCTGTTGTCACTGGTGCATGTCTTCCTTCTTCTTTCTTGGTGTTTCCTGTTTGTTCTGTCTCCCTTTGATATGTGATCAAAGGAGACGGACCCAAATACTGTCAGCGAGCCAATGGGCGACCTGGCCACAGATGATGACCAGTCTATGTCCCCATCCCTCCAACCTCACCCCACCCCCAGTGCTCCATTGTATCAATAATTTTCCCTTCGACTTGTTTCTAAATTACTCATTATTTCTTTTTCTATTGCTTTCCAAATTGTTGGTTTTTTGGTTCCACATGTGGGGTCCGGGGCCCCAATGTGGGGGCGGGGGGGGGGACAGGAAAATACACATGCCTCTCAAACAAGCATGTCGTAGGAGTCGACTAAAAGGGTGACTTCTTTGGAAGTCGGGATGCATCTACCCAAGAGGCAAGGAACAATCAATTGCAAACAAATAAGCCAGGACAACGAATGAATACGCAAAACTCAGGCCCTGGCACAAAGCCAAAATCCAAAATGGACGAACAGCCAGTACTTTATAACGGAACATTCAGCTGGTGAACAAAGATGTAGTTACTAAGCAACGACAGCGACCGTAGCAGCAGCAGCAGCAGCAGCAGCAGTAGTAGTAGTAGCAGGAATAGTGGTAGTAGTCGTAGCACTGACAGCAGTAATTATGGTTGTAAAAACCGCAACAAGAAAAGCAATATTAGTTGTAGTAGTTGCAGGAATACAGCAGCGACTGGGTCGCTCATTTCTCACTGGTAGACGTTTTCGTCGCCCGTCGGGACAGTATTTGGGTTTGTCTCATTTGATCACATCAACACTGTAGGAGTCCTGTTCATGTCTCTTGTGCGTGCAATGCTAGGCCATTTTATATGGAACACATAACCTAGTCACAATTATAACCTTCTTTCGGGGATGCTGGTTGAAAATGACAATTTATTGTTGTTGAGCAAGGGACCTGCCAATCTAGTTGCAGGGGTAAAATAAGAATAATAAATAGTAGCTAGTTGTAAGTAGCAGCAACAGTAACCGTAATATTAGACAAAGTAACGTTAAGGGCTTACCCACAACTTAAGGCGTACTGGATTTATAGTGCTAAACCTACATTGTATATACATATCGGCGCTCGTTGGGTGATGTGGTCAACATCACGCCGGCCGTCTTTACTTAATATCCATTAAGGCTGGGTCGAAGTTGGGAGCCAAGATCATTTTTGAAAGAAAAAAAAAATCTGACTTGATGCGAATTTAAAATAACACGATCTTCGGGCTTAAGGCGAAAATCTAGCTGCTATGTCCCAATGCCTTCGTCTCAATGTCGGACGCAATTTTGGGACGCAATTTTGTTGTTATTGTAAAGCCCCTCCCTGGCTGTTGCCGGGGATTTTAATATACCCAACATATGAGTTAAACGGGGTTTCTGGGACCTGTCCCCGGGTGATCCTCATCCGAATGGTGGCACTTTGTGTCACCGACTGTTTATCGCTCAGTGTGAAGTCCTGGTGTGGTTGAACGTCATCCTCATCTTCGTCACAGCGGCTCTGTAATAATTTAGTCATTTCCGAAAAACAGTAACCATAAACGTTATATTACTAAAATTTATAGCAGTACTGTAACTAGTAGTAACAACAGTAAAAGTATTATTGGATGTAATATAGTAGCTAAAAAAAAGCAACAGTAAAAGTAGGATTATATGCAGTAGTTAGCAGCAGCAAAAATTATATTAGTAATTAATAGTTTTAGCAGCAGCATAATAGCTCTATTTAATTTTACGTTCTCGTCTTTGTGCTGCTGATGAAGGCTAATTGCTGCAACTGGTTCTGCAAAGCTGATCTTTTTCTTCTTCGCGTTCACCAGCTGTAAACTCTGGCAGAAAGTTCTGGTTGTTCGTCCACCTCTGGATATTAGTCTTGTTCCAGAACCTGAGTGTTTCACTTGTATGTAGATTATTGGTTTCTAGCCTCTCAGACAGATGCACTCCTACTTCGAAGGAAACCCCCAATTAGTCAACCGTTAGGACATGCTTGTTAAGGAGGCAGTGGGTCTATTCTTGTTTTCCCCCAACATGGGGTCCCGGAACCCATACGGGGATGTAAAGCTTATATTTTGTAAATACATTTTTTTATTGTTTATTTATTGTTGTACCCCCTTCATATTTTTCAGACTTTTATAGCGTTACCTGCAGGTAACTTCATTTCGTTCTATGGATGATTTTTCCTCTCTAGCGGTACACAACGGTTCGCAGTACTGGCACCTGTTTTATATGCATTTTTTCGGCATCACTGTGATATAAATTTTGTGGTGAGTCATGAAGCTTCTAAATATACATTTTGGTGAGTCTCGTTTTCTCTTTCCTCTGCATATCGTCGTTACGCGTAAAGCATTAACAAGTGATCTCCATTGATACTGGTCTGTTTCTGCGTATGACACCCCTTGTCAATTGAGATTTCTTTGTTGATTTTGGTGGGTACCTGCACCTTACGACTAAAAAAAAAAGCCGGTTTTACACTATCTTTATTTACGACAGCAAACACAAAGAATGCGAAACTCCAATGCTACGTCGCTTAAAGGTAACTGTAAAAACTTGGATCCCCACCGGACGCAGTTATGTCGGACTTATTAATTTTTTAATTATCCAGTTGAGATGAACAAAAATGATTGTTAATCTAATTATTGTACCTGTTTTACTTGGTTTATTTTCACATTCGCTTGCCGCAGAAGATCTCTACGACGTCCTCGGTGTGCCCAGAAGTGCGAGCGGTCAGGAAATTAAAAAAGCTTACAAAAATCTTGCTAGGGAATGGTAAATAAATTTATTCGAATGATTGGTTATTGATATTGATAAGTAATTATTAAATAATGATGATAGAATAGCTAGCTGATATTAGATCGTTTCGTTTCCGAGTATGTCCTCAGTCAGTGTAGTTCATTATTTATATCACAAGCATAAGCATAAATCATGATCTGCTCTGTTAGTAAGATATTAATTTAATAGTTAACAGAATGAAATCCAGTAGTACTATTGCCGCTAGTATAGTATTGGCAATCTGGTAATCTGGTAATCCTAGTTTAATTTCAGCTTCATAGCAAAATTGACTTCTCCTTCTTCTCTTTGACTTTCCAGTACCTAGCTATATTTGTCGTCCACTTGTTGGAGGCAGTTTTTCGTTATTTTGAAGCCCCACCCTGGCTGTGCCAGGGACCCTGATAAAACCAATCAGTTGATCAGGGTTTCTTGGACCTCTCCTCATTTGATCCTCATCTGAATGAATGGTGGCACTTTGTGTCACCGGGTGTTTATCGCTCTGTGTGATGTCCTCGTTGGGTAAAACTTACTTACTTTCCAGTACCTGATTATTACTCATCTCATAAAGAAAAATTTTTTGTTGTTGCAGACCATAGTTCATAGTTTGTTGGATTACAAGATTATCCAACTATAATATTAATTTAACGAATGTGGTTGAGCCAACCCTCCTTAGTTCCCTCTTATGATATGTGTAATTATAATTTTATGGTTGAGTTGATTACAGTTGTGTTAATGTTATATTTATATTAAGTTCCTTAATCAGTTTTGATACAATTCATCTTGATCATCATCGTGTGGCAAGTCCCTTTGTTTGTAAAATTGCACCCCCCACCCCATTTTGTAGGATTCATCAAGAAATACTCACTTGATAATTCATTCATTCATTCTCCTGTCCTCTTCGCCATTATATGTCACAGGGCTCACAGCATATTTCTCCATTCTATTCTATTGTCGTCTGTGGCTTAGGCATTGCGAACATGTTTCGTAATGCCAGGGTGCAGGGTTCGATCCCTGCTGCGAACAATTTGCCTTGTGCTTGTTTCCACAGTAGTACTGAGAACTGACTGTTCAGTAGCAGTGGCAAACTACTAAATGTAAAATTTGCCTAGAAAAACTACAACAGCCAATAAAAGCTGAGGTTGGTTCTGCAACCTCCTGTAAAGGATACCCAGCTAACTAAAAATGCTATCCTATGCAGTCACTTCAGTAACTTGGATGATATCTAGTCCAACACCTCTGGCTTCACTTATCAATGTTCGCCATACTATTTCTCTCAGATGCTTTGTTTCCTTAATCACTCTATTTCCCATTTCAGCTCCTGACGGTGATTCTCTGTTAATCTCTTTTCAGACTGTCCAATATAGCACTATCTTCTCTGTCTTACAACTGTTAATTCTATTGGTTGCCCAGACATTTCTCTTATTTCTCCACTTCTTTTAAATCATCCCATTTACTGTTCATAATTTTCATGAGGCATTTGTTTTTTAAATATTTTGACCTTCATTCCATATCTTTAGTGATTCTCCAACTTTCACTGGTGTATGTTAAAACTGAAATATAATTAGAATTGACAATATCTGACTTGACCTAAAACTGTATGATTTAAAGTTGAGTAAAGTTGATTCAAGAACCAACATAACAGCACTTGGGGCATTCCCATAAGCATCCCATCCCCATCTTCAGCAGCCAGCAAAGAGTTCTGATACTAATGGTGCCAGTGACATTCAGATTAAACATCTGTCTTGTCTTTCTTTGGAGCCTTGAGCATCTGCCAGAACCTCTCGTCTGTCTGCCAGACCCCCCCCCCCCCCCCACTTGCATCAGTCTCACGCGACTGGGGGGAACCATCTGCTCCTCCGAACTGTGTACACACTCTCCCACAAGGTACTAATCACGTCTGCCTTATCATGCATCAGTATTTCACCAAGTTGAGCAGAGCCAGCCAGTCTGTCCGCCTGTTCATTTTCCAACACACCGGTGTATCCTGTGTCCTCCGCAATGAAGCATGGCACTCTGCATGAAGCATGCCGGTCCTGATCTTCCTCAGCATGCTCTCTGAGTCAGTTACAATCATGGTTGTGTTGTGTGTTATAATTTAAAGATCCATATTTTAAAAGCTGCTGATGCCTTTCCAGTGCAGGCATAATTGCAGGCACCTGTCTGCGCAGGCACTCACAAATAGCACTGATACAGTTAATAAATCAGAAATAAGAAACATCCTCCTTATAAACTATATATGGCCAGCAAAATTATTTGGTCTGGCCACTTCAGGGCGACAAAATTAAATGTTTGACCATGTTTAGCAGTCTGATTTTCAAGTTGATAATTTTGCATGAGCCGCTGATTATTTGATAAATATCTAAATGACCCTTGATCTAAATGACCCTTGATCTAAATGACCCTTGATCTAAATGACCCTTGATCTAAATGACCCTTGATCTAAATGACCCTTGATCTAAATGACCCTTGCCACAGAAATAAAGGTTCAGTGTCGCTAGAATAAATAAATAATATATTGTTACATTTCCTTGTCCACAGGCATCCAGATAAGAATGATGACCCATCTGCAACGGACAAATTTACCAAAATTAATGAGGCATATGAGGTAAGTTATTGATATTACAACTTCGCATATGGGTTCTGGGAAAAGAATAAACCCAGTGTCTGTTAACAGGCATGTCCTAAAAGGCATCTGTCACATACGGCTCGTGTCTCGTGCTTGTTTTAAGGATTTCTCCTTAAGAACCAACAGCACTATGAAATAGAATAATGTTGAGGTGTCGGCTCATATTGGTCTAAAGGGTATCCCGTGGCCAATATACACCCAACCTATTTCAGGAGCAGGGCAACTCAAGCTATGGCACTACAGAATATATAATATTCCTAGGCTCAACTTGGCTGGACATCCCCGCTACTATAAGAAGATAGCCCCCAGGCTATGATATTGTAATACCACAGCCATGTTAACACAGATTAAGATTAATGGTTAAACATATATACATTCTAGACAGTTTGAACAGTGAATGATGGACATCCAAGTCAATAATGAAAACTTCCAAAGGCATGTAATAAATGCAACACATATATATATCATTAAGACTTAGGTAAAGATGTTCACAGGCAAATGGAGATCACTAATTAAAGCCCAAGTATTACTGCTGAATCAGCCAGAGCCAGTCTATGAGAAAGTCTGTTGTCATCATCTTGACTCCGAGTGGACCTGTAAATAGAGCACGAGGCATTTCATCACAGAGTACTTATCGAAGTTTGGTAGGTGTCACTGCACTCCTCAGTCCATGGTGATCTGAACAGGCTGATTCGGTTGGACTGCCCCTTTTTCTGGTTGCCCTGGTAAACACAGAGTTCGTACACTGGAGCTCGACAAAGCTCCTGAGGAAGGTTCTCCTTGATGGATGACAAATGGGTGGCCTGCAACAACTGTCTCTTAGCCACTGGAGCCCAATCAAGCTCCTGAAGAAGGTTCTCCTTGATTGATAATAAATGGGTGGCCTGCAACAACTGTCTCTTAGCCACTGGAACCCAATCAAGCTCCTGAAGAAGGTTCTCCTTGATTGATGATCAATGGGTGGCCTGCAACAACTGTCTCTTAGCCACTAGAGCCCAAACAAGCTCCTGCCATGTTGGAGTTGAGGTAGTGGGTAACTTTAGTGTATGGTGGTTGGTTAGACTGCTGATTGACTGCCTGACTTCCAGGGAGGTATCATCCCAAGCTTAGGATTCTTTCAAAGATTAAACTGGTTGTTGTACGAACCAAAATTCAATCAAAGAGGTGTTCCTATCACCTTAAAAGTCTGGCAGAGAATGAGGTGGGACGATTTTGCATCTTGTCCCCAGAAAGAAGTGCCCAGATTAGTACGCCAAGGAGTAAATAGGTTTCTCGGAATTCTGAATATTAATTCAGAAAATATCTACCCCACAACTGTAAGTTTGAAAATGTAAACTTCACAAAATATCTAAAGTCTATAGAAATACCTATTATGCCAGATAAAGGAATAAATAGATATGAGGGACTATATACCCACTGGACGGGTCTATATTTGAAATTTGACCTGCCCGCTAGGGGCGTTAACGTCACGAATAGTCTAATGTGTAGGGGTGGGTTGGATCAATTGTTAGAAGCAGAAACTTCCCAAGACTTAAAAAACACTTGGATGGGGTGAGACAAGAACAATGACCTGATCCATGATGAGTCAGATGTTTGTGTGAGACGACAAAACATGACAGACTACACATGTAGTTACAGCACATGATGTTAATGGTTGTTGTTACATCCATGAGCTAATGTAACATTTCTCTTAATGTTTCTCAGACAATCAACGATCCAGATTGATTGGGTGACAATTTTTACATCTTTGAGCTACTGCTTTAACAATAATACAATGGAACTTCAGTATTCATCATTAATTCATTCCTAAGAGGAGAATAACTATTAAAAAAGACAAATATGAAAGAAATTTTTTCCTTACGAATTAACTGAAATTGGTTTAATCCATTCCTAGCCCCGAATTTAGCCTATCTATTCTTTAACCAAAATTTCACTCAAAAGTTGATCTAGGAAATCATTGGAAATACATTTGAATCATTTATTAACCTCTGAATTTAGTACTGCTTTGTCATTATGACAGAGATTTACTCGTCCTGATGATATAAATTTACTGTTAAGTTAGTTGCGTATCCTTTACAGGATGTTGCAGAACCAACCCCAGCAGCCCATGGCTGTTGTGGGGTTTCTCTAGACAAATTTATGTCCAGTAGTTTGCCATTGCTTTCTAGACGGTCAGCCCCCTGATACCACTGTCGAAACCAATGCAAGGCGCATGGTCTGCAGCTGGGATCGAACCCGACATCCCGGCATTTCGTTGTGTTTGCATCGACTTAGCCACAGAGCCGACATAAATTTACTGTAGGCCTGCATAAATACACTTTTTTAAAAATATATTGACCTTTTTAATGGATTTTGCTTAGAAGGGGTGTCACCTTCCATTATGACATCAGGTATTGTCACTTCTGGAGATTAATGTCCTGATATTTCATCATCATTTCCAGACAAATCACCAGCACTAATTTTTTTTAAAGAAGTTATTCAGTGTTTTTGGTTTTGTTATGTTTTTTTTTTTGGGTCATCAAATGAATTGGAACCGGCCCATCTTCTTTTTCCTCATCTGATTAAATTTATCTTATTGCTTCAGCTTTCTGTTCTTTATATAGCTGTAGTAGCTCTTGTGCTGTGAGATCTGTGATCCACCTCACCGGCCATGGCAGAGGAGGGACGAATATTGACTTTTCCGGCAAATATCAAACAAATGTTTCTTTAAAAGAAGTTGTTGGGGGGGGGGGGGGGCAATATTTGCGTGGACGAATGTTGAAGTTCCACTGTATTTCTCTTGATGTTTGTCAGAAAGGTTGATTATATGAACATTGATACATCCATCAGCTGATGTAACATTTCTCTGAATGTTTCTTAAAAGATACTGAATGATCCAGATTAATTGGATGAACATTGTTAATCCAGGAGCTGATGTAACAGTAACATTTCTCTTAATGTTTCTTAGACACTGAGTGATTCTGAGCGACGGTCCAGTTATGATAAGTTTGGTTACACATCAGCCCAGGAACAGAGACCCAGGGGTCCAGGAGGTGGGTTCCACCCTTTTGATGAATTTTTCCAAGGAGGGTTTGGTGGTTTTGGACCTTTTGGTTTTGGTGGAAGAGAAGGTGGAGGAATGGACAAGTTTTTGACAACTCTGCAGTAAGTAGCCATCCATTCTGCATATTTTATTTCTTCTTGAGGCTTCGTAGACAGCACACACAAAACCAGTCATACTTTTTTTTTTTTTTTTTAAGTACATCCACTGTGTTTTTGAAGCCGTGAATCCTACTCTGTTTTTGAAGCCGTGGATCCTACTCTGTTTTTGAAGCTGTGGATTTTACTGTGTTTTTGGAAACGTAAACAAACGTAAGTCTCCCCACAGAAAGTAGGTCACGTTCCATTGATAACTTTGTTGGACTGGTCTACTGTGCTGTCTTGCATTTACGTCTTTTTTCCGAGAAAGAGAATGCCTGTGACATAGGTTTCATCACTTTCTAAAGGGGTTTTGTGTTAGACCAAGTTTGTAAATGTTTTTAGAGTAATAAAAGCGCTAGCATGCTGAAATTTACAACACACAGTCAACGGCATTGTAGGAAGCCCCCGTAACGTTAGGGCAAGGTAGCATAGCTCTAAATCGACCAGTCAGAAGTGAACTAGGCTGAAGGTCGACCAGTCAGAAGTGAATTAGTGTGTACTGATGTTTAGATGTGGGGACTATGGTTTGTTTTACCTTACATTTTTTAAGAAAGTCCAATCATCTTCTCTTGGTTGGTTTGTCTTCACTTGAATTTTTTATTGTAGATTTGAAGAATGTCCCCACATATATTTATTAAATATTATTATTATATATAAAATATTTATTAATTGTTGCAAGTTTGAAGAATGTCCTGTAGTCTTCTGTTTGTCAGTCTTTGCTTTAATTGATTCTTATAGTTTTGAAGAATGTCCTAAAGTCTTCTCTAGGTATTTGTTTCTGACTTAGCTTTAATTGAGTGTCCTAAAGTCTTCTCTCGGTTATTCTGACTTAGCTTTAATTGATTGTCATAAATATGAAGAAAGTCCTATCATCTTCTCTCGGTTTCTCTGTCTTCGTTTCAACTGATTATTATAAATTGGAAGAATGTCCTGTAGTCTTTTCAGTGTTTCCCTGTCTCAGCTTTAAGTGATTGTTAAAAACCTAAAGAATCTCCTAAAGTCTTCAAACTTGTTTTTTTTCTGTATTAGCTTTAATGTCTTGTTTGTTGTAAATTTGAAGCACATTTTATAATCTTCTCTTAGTTGTAGCTTTGAATGTTTATTGCAAGTTTGATGCAAATGTAACTTATAATCGTCTGTCTGTTCCTTTACTTTAAACAGGCATTATGAGACCAAGTTACACCCAGGCACCTCAAAAAACCCTTGTTTTATCTACGCGTATACAGACCTGTGTTTCAACTGTATGCGCATTGAGCCTGTTCTGTTCAAGTTTATGACTGAGCTTGAGAATGTTGGTGAGTCGTTAAGTCTTTAGTCGAGGTCCCAACATCTCTGCAGGTGGGTTTCTCCATGTGGGTTCCAGGGCCCCCATTGTGGGGAAAACAAGAATAGACCCACTGCCTGCCAGGAATAATGTCGCAAGAGTCGACTAATTAGGAGCTTCCTTCAAAGTCGGAGTACATCTGCCTGAGAGGCAAGGAACCACCCGTCTACATGCAAATGAGTCAGACCTGTGAAACAGATGTACACACAACACTCAGTTTCTGGAACAGGACTAGATTCCAGAGGTAGATGAACAGCCAGAATTTTCAGCTGGAGTTTACAGCCAGTAAACGCAAAGAAGAAGAAGGAGAGAATGCAGGCGGGTTACCTTATAACTGCTCTGTTCCTGTGCCAGTGGAAATCACATAAATGTCCTTCACTGCCCCATTTGTAAACTAGTGAAACACTTGTGAGTAAATATGCATGTATAAGCTATAATATATCTTCTTCTTCTTCTTCTCTTCCACCTTGTACCTCATCGAAGTGTCGGGGGGAGATGTAATGTTCGTGCTATCATATATGCCATCAGTAATGTTCCCACACAAGAACTGCAGCTCACTGTTGGTAGTCGGTCAGTCACGAAAGCCGGCATTGCACCCATCAAAATACAGACCATTTTAAATGTAAAACGACCGTCGCCATCTTGGTATAGTCAATAGCAAATTGCGGGCAGTCATCTTTTTATTCTCTGTCCAGAAAAAAGGGAATTTGCATCAGCAAAACCTAACTGGAAACAAACAGATTTTTCAGAGTGCCAGCAGTCAGCTATCTATCAGTCATTTTGACAGGAAGTCTCGTCATAGAGTTATCTTTGGTGTGTTACCATGACCCTATAAGAAATGTCAGTAAATGTAAAGAAACCTGTTTATGCTAGTGTCCACTAAGTAACAAATTAACTTGCCAAGTAACTAACCATATGGCTTAAGAACTGGCTGAATTACCAAAATAATTAAGAACTGACATCACAGCACTCAGTACATGCCCATAAGTGCTCCATCCCCATCATCAGCTCCGATGGTGCCAGTAGCAGCTCGATTATGTGTCTGTCCTCTGAGGTTATATAGTGTTGACCAGATTCCCTGGTCACCCCTAGCTGTACCATTTTCTTTAGACCATAATGGTCTATTCCTACCTCTACATTATGACCAACCACTGACTAAGTGATTAACTGACTAACCGAATGACTGGTTAACCAACCAACTTTTAAAGGTATGTGGTTTAGAACCAAGTTACATATTTTCATTTCTAATGTCATTTCAGTTTTATGTTTGCCAGTAAAAGCTGAGAATTACTACAGAAATGGAACAAAAATGTATGCATTCAACAACAACAACAACAAACAAACAACAACAAAACAGGAAAATTATGAGCATAAAATAGGATGAAGTCAAGAGGAGTGAAGAAATAAGAGAAATATCTGGGCAACCACTAGTATCAGTCTAACTACAGAGAGGAGGGTGCTGTATTAGACACTTTCTGAGAAGAGATGAACAGAGAGTCACCTCTCAGGCACAGAAATGGGATACAGAGGGATTGAGGAAACAAGGATATGCAAGAGAAACCGTAAGGTGAAAGTTGATGAGAGAAGCCAAAGGTGCTGGACTGTATTCTGTTCATGATATCAGAGTGATTGCACAGGATTTAATGGAATGTAGAAATATACTGCAAGTCATATAGGACATATTATAGCACAGCAGGACAATGAATGAATGAATTTTAAGGCTTAACAGACCCTATTCTTGACTCCCAGGTCTGTGCGTTGTCGCAGTCCATCTCAGACGCTCCCCTGGCCTGGCCAGTCACTTGAGGCTGTACAACGCCCCAAGCCTCCTGGGTGTGGTGTCAGGTCGAATCACTTTTTATAAAAACAGCGGCATTTCCTTCGACTACCTGAAGGACTTTGTCAAGTCCCTGTTCCCATCTGACACCTTGGTACAGGTGAGTAGCGTCAGTGTTTATGAAAGATGTTCTTTAGATGGTTCTTAAATACAGAAAATCCTGTGTGGGCTCCCGGGTCCCATTTTATGGTTAAAAAAAAATAATAGACCCTCTTGACGCTTGGGAGCCATTGTGGTTTCACAGCTAGATGCTCACCAGCGGATCTGAAGGTTTTAGGTTTGGGTCCTGATGGAGCCGACTTTTAAAAAAAAATCACTTTGTCTTACAGCTTGGCCCAGTCCTGGGCGGTAAAGGCGGCTGGCCTGATGTTAATCACATCACCGACTGAGTGCCACTTGGTCTATAGATTATAGCTCTAGCCCTCTATGCCCAGTAAGCCTGAAGGTGTGGAAAAGGGTCCTTTACCTCACATTATTTGTTAAAACTGGCCCCTAATAAGCATGTCATAAAAGGACCTTTTTCCACGCCTTTTAGGTGTATGGTTAAATAGGGCTAGACCTATATTTTATAGACCAAACGACACTTGGTGGGTGATGTGGTCAGCATCACCCCGGGTGGCTTTACTTCCCAGGACTGTACCTGGTACTCACTCAAGGCTGGGTTGACCTAGGAGCCAAGGTCATTTTTGAAAAAAGTCAGGAACCCAACCCACAACCTTCCGATACGCAGGCGATAGTCTAGCTGCTAGACCACGGCAACTCCCAATAAGCATGTCATAAAAGATTAAAAAAAGATTTGTTGAAATCGGATGTATTGAGTCAGAAGATGCAGATATCACAGTCTAGCTATAAATGACAACACAGTGTGTTGACTGCCCTTGCAAGGGTAAATGTCTTTTGTGAATAAGTGCAGATCTTTGAGTCTTCATGGGTTGAAGCAGTACAATTAGGGGACAGAACTGATGTAATAAATGGAGCACTTTGGGTTTAAAGTTATGAGTTGGGTTATCTTCACAGAACTCAGGACATGTCCAAAGATGCTCAGATTCCTCCTTCAAAGTATACATCAGCATCTTCATCATCATCATGTAGCAGGTCCTTTGCAGAACGTCACTCTCATCATGGTCTGCCTGAAAGAAAACTCGGTCTCTCGCCAGCTCTCTTACCTCATGTACTTTCAAACTCAAGGAGTCACTTATATCCTGTTCCCATCTTCATGTCGGTCGGCCGCTGCCCCTCCTTCCTGGTATACATCAGCATACTGCAGTTAATTATGTCAGTCCTATGCTGGTTACCATGCTGGGTTAAACTATTGGAGGAATAAGACCAAAGAATTTCCCAGTGTAGGCTCTGGGGCCCTGGTTTGACCCAGCCAGAAGTGTTGGTTTTGCAGCTTCGCAGGGCGACAGGAATAAGGGTTAAACATGATGAATTTCATTGTTGCTTTTCACTTTTCAGCTGTTCGCATCTTTAGTGGGTCCAAAGATTCCTCTTTAGACGGTTCTTAAAGGTTTGTAAAAAAAAAAAAAAGTCTTTTTTGCATTAAAAAAAAAAGTTGAATGTTGAATTACGAATCGACATAACAACACTCTAGACACCCCATAAGCGCTTCATCTCTATTTCAGCAGCAAGCAAAGAGTTCCATTCCAGTGATACCAGTAGCTGATTGTATATTCCTATCGCCCTTTCCTTGAGTGTTGAGCTAAAAAAAAAAGAGTTAAATATTTAACAGTTTGTTTATGGGACAAGCAAATTTAACAACAACAACATAAGGAACCATATCTGTTACTTTCAGATTACTGATGACTCACTGCAAAGTTTCCTGGACGGTTGGAGGGATAACAGAGTCAGAGCCATCTTTTTCAGCTCCAAATCAGAACCTTCTTTAAGATTTTTAGCTCCGGCATTTTTTTATCGGGATCGCATTGCTTGTGGATTTGTGCACACCGGCGATCCAAAAGCTGAGAAGCTAGTGAAACAGTACGGTGTCAATAAGTACCGAGAAACTCTGCTTCTGTGGAATGAAGTGACAGATTCGACACCGCTGGCCACCATTGTTGTAAGTTGGCACCTGTCTGCCTGCTTTCTGTCTCTCTCCCCCCTCTCTCTGTGTATCTCTTCCCCTATTCTGCCCTCCCCCTCTGTCTTTCTCCATCATTCTGTTCCCCCCTTTCTCTCCCCTTACTGTGTGTGTATGTGTGTGTCTCAGTTTCTCGCCACCTCACGGTTATTTTTATCTCCCTCCCTGTTTGTGTGTGTATACTATGGGTGACAGGACACCTGTGGGCAGCTGTTCTGAGTTGGTAATTTAACGTGATCAGTAGCCAATTTGGCTTGCGTGTTTTTGTTTTTGTTTTTATTTTTAAATTTCCAACATATTGCAGCCTACTGTTTATGATGTCCGCTCCCACAGGACTTTTTTGTCATAAGCATATGTACCTTATCACGAATTTTAGGTGTCTGATTCACTATTGCCAGATAAGTGGGTGCTGTTTTCTGGTTTGGTTAAAATTACCTATTGTCAGACTTTAGCGGAGTATGTTTGAATAAGATGGCACCAAATGACAGGATAGGATTGATCTCCAGATCTGAGTGTTGATAGGTGTGTACACAAACAATGAGTCACGTAACTAAGTTACTCTTGAAGATAATACAAGCAAGAATTCAAGATAAAATAGAGAAAGAAGTTTCTGAAGAGCAATTTGGATTCCGTAAAAACAGTGGTACTCGAGAGGCCATAATTTGTCTAAAGATGCTGACTGAAAAATATATAGAAGTTCAGAAAAATATTTATGCATGTTTTATAGATTACAAAAAAGCTTTCGACAGAGTGCAACATGAACAACTAATTGCAGCTCTTCAAAACATAGGACTAGATGGAAAGGATATCAGACTTATTAGAAACTTATACTGGGAGCAAGAAGCAACAGTAAGATATGACAACATCTGCTCACCTCAGATATGGATCAAGAGAGGAGTAAGACAAGGATGTGTGCTGTCGCCTAGCCTTTTCAACTTATGTGCAGAAACCATTTTTAAAGAAATTGTAGAATTACCAGGACTGCACATCAATGGTAGAATAATAAACAATCTGAGATATGCAGACGACACAGTGTTGCTAGCAGAGAGTGAGCATGAGTTGCAAGACCTAGTGGAGCAAGTAAACAGAAGGAGTGCAGAATTTGGATTAGATATAAATTTGAAAAAGACAAAAACCATGATATTTAGCAAAGAAAATAATCAGCTAACAATGAATATCACAGTGAACAGGGTGAAATTGGAACAAAAATTTCTTATATCTTGGACAAGTAATAACATGTGACGGCAGAAGTGAAACAGAAGTCAAGAAAAGAATAGGGATGGCCAAAAACACTTTCAACTACATGCAAAAGTTACTGACATAAAGAGAAATAAGCAATACATTAAAAATGAGAATTGTCAAATGTTATGTATTCTCAACCTCACTGTATGGCACAGAGACATGGACAATGAACAAACAACTGGAAAATCGTATCAATTCTTTAGAGATGTGGATATACAGAAGATTAGGTCGTATTTCATGGAAACAAAAGCTATCAAATACAGAGGTACTGAGGAAATTGGGAATGAAAAGAGAGTTGCTAGGTGAAATAAAAAAGAGACAAGTGAAATATTTTGGCCACATTAAAAGACATAACAGTATTGTAAAGATCATCCTAGAGGGAAAGGTTCAAGGTAGGCGAGCAAAAGGCAAACAGCGTTACAAGTGGGAGGATAAAATCAAGAGATGGACGAACAGCAGTATGAGTGAGTGTACATCAAGGGCAAGAGACAGGTCTTGTTGGAGATCCATTGCAGCCAACCTTCATTGTGGAGGCGGCACCTGATTGATTGATTGTCACAAACTCACGCACCACCTTGGCTTGTCAGGCAGAGTTGACAAAATGAAAAAGCTTGTGAGCAAGGCTACAGTGGAGGCCAGATGAGCAGTGGACCAGGCTGACATTCTGAATATTGTTCCAGAAATATGACGTTGCTGTGGATCCAGTGAGAACTGTGAATCGGCAGCTGTGACCAGACTTTAAAAACAGCAAGATGGGAGTTGTGAGCCAGACAAGAGCATTTTGTGAGGAGCCAGCACAAAGATTATTTAATAAACCAACGCACAACTGGTGTTGCTCGCTGCTGCACTCTGGGGGATATAGTAAAGGTGGTATCAGAGCATTTATGCTTCTTGTTGCGATGTGAAGTCAGGACGAGGAGAAAATGATCGTAGCACTCATGGACTGATTGGTTTGTCTTAAAGTGAGGATGGTTAGAAAATTATGGGAGCACTCCTGGACCGATTGGTTGATGTGAAGTGAGAATGAGGAGAAAATTACCAGAGCACTTATGGACTGAATATTTTGATTGACAGTGAAGAAGATTTGTTGACCAACGAACAGTTTTAGAGTTGATGTCACTGCACTCATTACCTGTCTATTAGGTCACATCATCGTAGTCATCATTGCCACCAGGCTAGTTATGTTCTGTTTCTAGAATAACCTTTAGTTTGTTCATGTGTCTGTTCATATTTTCCGTTGTCTGGGATTTTTTTTTTTATCAGTATAACCTCTTTGACCTAAATTCCATTAAAACAGTTTTTATTTTCAAATGTATGCTTACCGGAGACTATTTAAGGATCCTTTGCCACACCATCAGGTGTATTATGCATTTAGTACTAGACCTATATCTTATAGACTAATTGGCACTAGGGGGGTGATGTGGTCAAGGTAATGCTGGTACCTGTAACTTCCGAGGACCTTACTGGGTACCCATTTAAGGCTCTGTTGACTCGGGATCCAAGGTCATGTTTGTAAAAGGTCCAACTGTTCAAATTTGATCTTTTGGATCCTCAGGCGAGCATCACCACGGCACCTCCTTACTGCGGACCAGTAGATGTATTATGAATAATACGTCCCTCCTAGGGCCAAATTTGTGTTTATGTTAACTGGATGTTTGTTTAAAGTGAGTTCATGGTAATGCAATTTCCGTTTTTAAATATTGTCTTACAGCTTCAGCAGTTGTCGAGGTCAACTATCGATGAAGTTTTGTCGAACCACAAATATCTGGCATTACCGAGGTTATCGTCACAGGCGGTCTTTGATGATCTCTGCCCACAGGAGTCAAAGATTAAAAAAAGAAGGTCGGCTATTAAAACAAAATTAATTTCTTTCTTTTTTTCTGCTTTTGTCAGACTGCATTGTACAGCTAAGCATGACAGTTTAAACAGATGATAGGTAGGTGAGCCTGGGCATGTTCGGCTGCATGGTATACTGTGATGTTAAAAAGTCTCATGCTGTCAGTGACTCCCGGCAGTCCATTTCTTCTAGGTCTCCCTCTGCCTCTTAGTGTTTCTATTTTCCGGTTGTGTACTCTCGCTGCGGGTGTCGTAGGATTCATTCTTATGAGGTGACCCAACTGTTTCATTCTTTGTGTCTTATTGAATTTAATGATAGGTAATGTTCTGTAAGTTTGTTGTGTAGTGTTCTATTCATTTTCTTCATTCACTTAACATTTTAAAGACTTAAATGAATGTTATTTGTGTTATAAAATAAAGCAAAGTAAAGGGCCATTTGGTATATGGTGCTAGGTCCTTTTTTTTATAACCATGGGGCACTTTTACTTCCCAGAACATTTCCTAGTACCCGTTTTGGGCTATTGACCAAGGAACTCCAGTCATTTATAAAAATCTGCCTCTGTGTGAACCTAGATCTAAGCCTGTGCTGGCATAATGTCATGGTGATGTAGGTGACAGTAAGATAGAGGAATACTATCTTTGCACCCCCAGTGTGGGTTTCAGGGCCCCATAGGAGGGAGGGGGGGGGGAATAGACCCATTGCTTCCTGCACCCCACCACAACAAAGGGTTTCTTTTGATGTCAGAGTACATCTTCCTGAGAGGTGACGAACCGACAGTGCGCATACAAGATAAGCCAGAGCTGTAAAGTTGAGTTAAGAATGGACATCACATCACTCAGGGCATTCCCATACATGCTCCATCCCCATCCTCAGCAGCCAGCGCAGAGTTCCAATGCTAATGGTGCCAGTTCTAGAACAAGACTGAAGTTCAGAAGTGGATGAACAACCAGAATCTTCCACCAGTTTACAGCAGTGAATGCTAAGAAGATGGCGAAGGATCTTTGCCTGAGGGAGGATGGGTGGAGTTGTAGAGTAAAATTGTATGAGTTTGTTGGTTTAACATAAACTAAGGGAAATGTTGCAGACAAGGGAGCAAGAGGCTAGATAGTGATACAAGTGGGGGGGGGGGGGGGGGTAACATCCAGAGATGAACAAACAGACAGAAGTCTGAGAGAGTGTACATCCAGCGTGAAAGACATATGGTGTTTGAGATCCATTGCAGCCAGTCTTCATCGTGGAGATGGCATCTGTTTGAATGATTGATTGATTGATTGATCAAGGTTCACAGATCTATGGAAACTGTGAAGGATGGTAAAGAGGTCCAAAAAATGGTGTTTGAGGCTGAAGGATTACTGTAGGTCAGTTTGATACTGTGATCGAAAAATTGACTGTAAACAGATTTCATGGGAATTGCATGTTCTGTGTTGAATAATAGTGTCTTGTCTCTCTTCATTCCAGAAAAAATATCTTTTCCATGTTAAATTCTTCTTCTTCTTCAGCGATCTCTGGTCATGCGCATAATCCACTGTGGGTCATAAACTGGGATGTCTTTTCAAGGTCTCTTAGGTTTCCCCAAAGCTTAGTTGTCAGTTCTACTGGGTGTTGCCATATGTCGCTCCGCAGCTCCGCCAGGAGAGGACAGTCTTGCAGGACATGTTCTGGAGTCTGTTCAGCACGAAGACACTGGCAGAGAGCTGTTTGGCTCATACCTAATTTATATGAGTGTTTATTGAGTCTGCAGTGTCCAGTGCGTAAGCGAAAAACTGTGACTTGGTCTGTTCTGTTCAAGTGCCTCAGAAAATCTTTTCCGTAGTCATAACCAGTGTTGTTTTTCCAGTCTGTTTCTGATTTTCTCTTAATGAGAGTTTTGACTTCTGGAAAAGATAGTGGCTGGTAGGTCTGTAGTTTGTTACTGCCTTCCTTGGCTAAAGCATCTGCGCTTTCATTGCCTTTGATGCCGCAGTGAGACGGAATCCACTGCAAGTGAATTTCTGCCTTATTTGACAACATAGCAAGTTCCTGTGTTAGACTTTGTAGTGTGCTGTCGGTAGGTTTGGACTCAAGGGCCTGTACAGCTGACAGTGAGTCAGTGAGAAAAACTATCCTGCCTGCGGTGATTTGCAGATTGTTCATATACTGTGCTGCCATCAATAGAGCTGAGAGTTCTGCCTTGTAGTTAGAGCAAGTACGTCCGGTGGGGGCTGCTAGGGACACAGTAGTGGCATCTGGGTGTTTTATGTAGACACCTGCCCCACCATTCGTAGTTGCTTCTTTTGCTGATCCATCCGTGTAGATTCTTGTCCAGCTGTCCTGTGGGAACATGTTGTTGAGGTGTTCTATTGTGAGTGCTTTCTTCACTAAAGCGGGCTCAGCATCTTTGTTTCCCAGGTTTGGGATGGATGTTGACACATTGAGTGTCAATAATTTGGAGTCCCAGAGATCGAAAGATAGCTCTTCAGGTGTACATTGTTGGTTAAGTAGTGAAGAGAATGACTTTCCAAATTCCTTCGTTAGATGGTTTAGGCTTGTGCGCTTTATTCTGTTTTTTGTCCTGGCTGCCAATTTTTCGTGTAATGGGTGGTTTAACATTCTCTTCATTTTTTCAGCATGTAGAATTGCTTTTGTCCTTCTTTCTTCTAAGGGGATGATGTTGGCTGCCTTTTCCATTTCTACAATAGGTGTAGATTTTATGGCTCCCAGAATTGTACGCAGACTTCTATTTTGCGTTTTGTCTAGTATCTGTTTATTGGAATGGGCTGCTGTTATCCATGACGATGATGCGTATTCGAGAGTTGGTCTGACTGTGCCGGTGTATACCTGCTTCAAGATACAACTGTCTGCTCCCCAAGTGGTGCCTGCCAATTTCTTCATCACACCTTGTTTTCTCATGGCTTTTTTGTTAGTTTCTAGTATGTGATGTTTCCATGTCAGACGACTGTCAAGCTTGACTCCCAGGAAGGTTGGAGTATTGGAGCGTGGAACAGCATCATTTTTTGAATTTTAATGTAAACTTTTCCTCCTTTGTAGACAATGAGAAGAGTGTTGCTACAGTTTTGTTCCTGTTTACTTCGAGGCCCCATTTGTTGGCCCAGTTTATGACACTATTCACACTTTCCTGGAGTTTTGATATAGCAGGTCCAATGAACTCAGAGGTGTACCACACAGCTAGGTCATCTGCATGAAGAGAATGTGATACATGTCTGGGTAAAGTTTGAGGTAGGTCGTTGATGTAAATCAGGAACAGGACTGGAGACAGTACACTACCCTGTGGTACTCCTGCTCTCAGCTTGAATCTGGGACTATGTGCTTCATCTAGTTTCACAGATGCCCGCCTGTGTGATAGGAAGTCTTGTATCCAGTAGTACATTCTGCCTCTTATTCCACTATGTAAGAGCTTTAGCATCAAGCCATCCTTCCATACTTTGTCAAAGGCCTTGGACATATCAAAAAAGACTGTGAGGGTTTTCTTCTTTTCCTGGAAGCCATTTTCTATGTCCTGTGTAAGGTATGCTACCTGGTCATCAGTGCTTCTGTGCTGTCGGTAGCCTGTCTGAGCGGGATCCAGTTTGTGATTGGTTTCTAGGAACCACTGAAGTCTGGTGGCTAGCACTCTCTCCATCAGTTTTGCAGGGCAGCTTAGCAGACTGACAGGCCTGTAGCTCTGAGGGTCCTTCTTGTCCTTGCCACTTTTGAGGATAGGGTGGATTATAGCATTTTTCCAGATATCTGGGACTCTGCCTAGTTTCCAGCTATAGTTGTATATCTGGAGTAAGATGTTTTGTGCTACTGGACCCATATGTTTGAGCATGTCGTTTGAAACTTCGTCTGGGCCAGGTGCCTTCTTTGACTTGAGTTTTCTCATTGCTCTTAGTAGCTCAGTTAGAGTGATGTCTGTCTCCATGCATGGCTCACAAGAGGCTTTTTTGAATATGGAGTTTATCCCATCTCGGACTGCTTTCTTTTGCTCCAGGGTTACTGAATATGAGCTTTCTTTCTCATAGTTTCGGGCCATCAGAGTCGCTGCTTCCTTCCCTGTGAGTAGATTTCCTTCTTGTTGGAGAACTGTTTTTCCATGAGATGGGTTGTCATCATTAAGTGCCTTTGTCAGTCTCCACAATTTTGTGGTGTCTTTATCCATGTTCAGAGAAGCATACTTTTCTTTCCAGGACTTTCTACACTGTAGGTTTCTTTCTCTGACATAGAGAGCCCTTGCTTTGTTGTGTTGCTTCACATGTTCGTCTGTTGGATCAGCTTCCATGCTATCTCTAGCATCACAGAGCGAACCGTGAAGCACTTCCAGTTCTGGTGACCAATATGGCTTGTAATTGTGCCTCTTTCCTCTAGGAATGGTTTTTTTTGCTGCATTCAGTATGGCCTTGTTGAATTCTTGTGCATCTCTGTCAACCTTACCTGAAAGGCTGATTGCTTTGCAGTTTGAGTCTGCAAGTTCTTGAAAAAGTTTCCAATCTGCCTTTTTGTAGTTCCAGCTTGGTGCAGTATCTGGAGATTTTTATATTTTAAGGCTGTTTATCAGAATCTTCACTGGCCTGTGGTCACTGCCTCCTAACTGGTCGCACACCTGCCTAACAGATATCTTATGGATGTCGTCTGTTGCAAATGCTAGATCAGGTGTGCTTGTTGTGCGCCACCGTCTAGAGTAGTGCGTATGCGGGTCATCAGGGTGATTGAGAAGGGTGAGACAGTTTGTGATTAGCCACTCCTCAAGATTTTCTCCACAAGCATCTAAACAGTCATAACCCCAGCTGGGTGAGTGACTGTTCAAATCTCCGATAATTAGCAAGTTGCTCTCTTGAACCTGTATAGCTTCAAGTTCGGTGGGGAGGGTAGGTGGTGAGTAAATGTTGTAGACTGACATATTTTTATTTTTTAGTTGCAGCTGGACAGCAATGAATTCAGTATTCAGCTGGTTGGATCTATGTAGTTCAACATCTGGTATTGAATTACGAACCAGCGTGGCAACCCCACCTTTATGTCTATTTTCTCTGTCTTGGCGAAATATTTCATATCCTCTAATATGAAATCTTTTACTTGGGTTGAGGTACGTCTCTTGAATGCAGATAACGTCGATTTTTTCTGCTCGCAGGCGTTCCTCTAGTTCTCTCTTTTTGTTAAATACGCCTTCGGCGTTCCACTGCATGATTACAAGTGGTGGAAGTGTGTCCTCGCAGTTAGAAGTGACACCCTGTCCTCCCCTAGCAATGCAGGAAGCCGCGGGGCTGTTGGTGGCAAAGGGTAAACCTATTTGAGATGTGAGAGCGAGTCCCGCTTTCACTTGATTGTTACCCAACGTGGTGGTACCACTATTGGATAAATATTTGCGCATGGCCATTGAGTTGACCGTATGTGTCGATTCCTCCCCACCAAATATATGGTTGACACATTCCGTTTCTGGGGACAGCTTTTATCGAGTTTGCTCTCTAGACAGTTGCAGTCCCCTGCTGACGAGATTCTGTCTTCCCGAGTGGACCGCCGCGATCAAAACATTGCGAAGGCAGCGTGGTCGAGGCTGCCAAAACTATCGGTCATTATCCCGCCCCGACACAGCACAACCACAATACACGCTGTTCCCACGAAAAACACATAATATCCTGCGTTGGAAATGCGCATAAAATAGCAGACCATTATTATAGAACAGAATAATCCGAGAGAATTGACAGCCAGCGACAATAAACACAGCTGCTGTCCGCCATTTTGAAAACGACAGTCTTTTCATGTTAAATTCAATAAATTATCTTTTGCTCTTTTTTGGTTCACAGAAAGTGCCTTTCCCTCTTTGATTCACAGAAAGTGCCTTTCCTTTGTGGTTCAAATAAAGTATTTTTCCATTTTGGTACCCTTCCAGAAGTTTTTTCCCCCTTTTATTCCAGCAAAGTGTCTTTTCCACTGTGATTCATAAATAACATCTTTAATTTTTGCTTTTTGATTCACAGAAAGTGCCTTTCCCCCTTTGATTCACAGAAAATGCCTTTCCTTCTTTGATTCACAGAAAGTGCCTTTTCCTTGTGGTTCACATAAAGTGTTTTTCCATTTTGGTGTCCTCCCAGAAGTTTTTTCCCACTTTTATTCTAGGAAAGTATCTTTTTCATAAATGACATCTTTCTTCCTTGGCCAGGCTGTGTGTTGCTCTGGTTACCAAAAAAACAGATGAACACAACATTGCCAGGGAAACATTCAGAGAGTTTGCTCAGACATCCACCATACAGAATGAGCGGGTCAAGTTTGTATACATCTATGAGGATGTGCAGCACAATTTTATCAGGGCTCTCACCAAGGGCAATGAAACACGCTCCAAAATTACAGTAGAGGTAAGTTGAGAATGAGACCATCTTTTGCTCATGCAGCATGATCCCTCTCTCAGCCTGTCTTGTTTACTCCTTTGGAAAGGTAACAAAGAATGAAAGCTTGCTGGATTAAACAAAAAATTCCCTGTATGGGTTCTGATGCCTCAATATGGGGGCAACAAGAATAGACCCACTGCCTCCCCAACAAGCATCTGCCCGAGTGGCAAGGAGCAACAAACTGCACACAAATAAGCCAGTAAAACTGAAGTACACGCAAAAATCAGGCCTGGCACAAAGCCAAAGTCCAAATGGACGAACAACCAGGACTTTCCGCGGGAGCTTACAGTCGGTGAACAAAGAAGAAGAAAAAGATAGAGAGAAAAAAAAATAAAGAAACGCACTGTCCACCTGTCAGAGCTTCCCTTCTAGACCAGCTGACAACCAAGGCTAAGGGTCTGGTCGGCCCTGCCATAACATTACCTTTTCAGGTTATTTGGAAGAGCTTAGGCATGAAATCACAAGCTGGGGTTAGAATTAATCATCTATGATGATGATAATGAATATACTGATGATGTGATACTGATATTGATAATGGAGGTGTTTAAGATAGTGGTAAAAAAAAAAAAAAGTAAAGATCGCTTTACACGCCCTTAGGCGCATCGTGCATATGGGAAGAGCACCCATATTTTTACAGACCAATCGGCACTCAATGGGTAATGTGGTCAGCATTACGCCGGCCATCTTTATTTTCCCAGGACAGCCCATCCTGGTTACCATTTGAGGCTGGGTCGACCTGCGACGTCCCATACCACAATAAAAATCCATGCAGCCCACGCAGGTTTCGATTGCGGTACGTTGGATTACAAGTCAGACTCGCAACGCTTTAGCCGCGGACGCCGCAAGATAGTGGTGGTGATATAGATGACACACTGTTGGGGATTTGAATGGTGTTGGATCTCCCCCCTTCCCCCTTGTGACGTTGAAGATGAATTGTGATGATAATGGTAATTAGAATAATGATGAAGACAATGGTGGTTGTGTTTTTGCGCGGTGATTTCTGTTACAGGCGTGAAGGAAAATTAAGTCCGATGTTATGTGTATATGGAGATACTCTGTAAATCACTCGGGTGCCAGCCCTTCACTGTTCTGGTTTTACGGAATCTCATGCAAGACTCCTGCTGCACGTCCTTGTGTACCACGGAAAATTTCTCAAATTAGCATTAACAGAGCTGTCAGGGGATCTCGGAGTTGGCAGCTCCCAGAGATGAAGTGTCCTTTTTGGCTCTCATCAGCCCACCCTCCAAAGGCATGGGTAAAAATGTCCATCAAAACTAATTTGGAACATAAGTAAAGTCTGCTTGCCAAATGTACCACTAAATGACAACTCTCTGTTAAAAGTCTGTGGAGTGAATGGGAAAACTATGCCGCTGAGACTCAACCCTTGACCAAAAGATTTACCCACAGCTTAGAGGACCGAGGAGTAACATCTCCTGTGGGCGGTTTCTCGCTGTAAGATCCTACCTATGTACATCCTCTGTCAACCCTCAGTATCGTCATCACTGCGCTGTGGTAGACCATGACAACTATTCATCTGCTGGCTAGGCCCAAATGTCAAATAAAGATAGATTCTACGGCACAAGAGCAAGCTCAAAATCCGACCATCATAAATTGTACTTATTGGAAAACATTCAAATGTCTGCATCCAGCGGTCCCACTCGCCCGAGGGTTGGGACAAAAACAGATGAAGACATGCCTGACGCATGATTCTCCATTCTGTCCTGCTAAGGGCACAGTTGAAACAATGTTAAAGATGTCTAATGTGTGTCGAAGAGCAGTGGTCACAAAAGTCCTGGACCTGTGGGCTGATCTCCGGAGGGCGCAGCCTGTGCAGAACGGGAAGCTTAATACGTGGTTGTGAGTTTAAGCAGTCTTGTGCAGGACGTGACAATTCCTTGGGTGAGCCCAGAACCAGAGTGTCGTGTGTCGGCTCTGCATTTATTGAAGCCTCCTTGGATGACCGTTCTTCATAGGGCTGCCCTAAAGGGGGTACTCCGGAGACAACACCTGTAGACAAAGGGACAAAGAGGACACCACACTAATGAGGCAACATCTCGACACACAAAAAACAATGGCCACAGTCATCCTAGAGATAGGCTTGACGTCCTCCCTTGAAGTTGGAGTACATCTGCCGGTGAGGCAGGGAACGGCAATCAAATGAGCGAGTAAAACGGATGTACACGCAAAATTCAGGTCCAGGTAAAAGTTGAAAGTCCAAATGGACGAACTACTAGGACCTTTTGCTGGAATTCACAGCCAATTAACGAGAAGAAGAAGAAGGTGGTTGTGTTCTGTTCTTCATGATATGATATTAACGTATTTAAATAAAAGAGTACTTGCAGTTTTGTGACTATGCTGTAGTCTATCAAAATGCACTGTCATCTGTTATGAGGGTACATGTTTGAGTTCACACAGTTTTGTTTGGTCATTTGTCCTGCAGGTGGTCATTATCTGGAGACTGGACACACACAAGCTGAACTATGAGTTCCTGGAACATGGCTGGAGCCTGGATCCCCAGGCAGTTCCCCAATCGCGACGGGAACTCGAGGAACGGCTGACTTCCATTCTGAATGGGGACAATCTGCTACCATACAAGGCAACTGTGCCAGAATTTTATAACGAGCATATGTTGGTATGTATCTTTGTTTTCATCTTTGGCTTGACTTTAAGATACACAGAACTAGTGTTGGTGTAGCGAAATATGTCAGATTTGGCTTTATTTTCCTGTGTGGCACTCTTATCTGACAGTTTTTGCTGTCTGGAAATGGTTGCCAATTCAATGATCACTTGATTATTTCAATTGTCATGTTCCTGAAACATTGTTCAGTATATCAGCCTGGTCCATATGTTATGAGGGAAAGTAGAATTTCAAAATCTAGCTAATGCATCAATTATGCTAGCATTAACATATTAAGTCTGCCACTGACCCCATACATTTTAATATTATACTGAATAATTTATTATAATTTGGCTTAAATTTCCTGTGTGGCACTCTTATCTGGCGTTTTTGCAGTCTGGACATAGTTGCCTATTCAGTGATCACTTGATTCTTTCAGTTGTCATTCCCGGACACATCGTTCAGATATTTTAAAATGTCAGTATTTCTCTTCTTCTTTGTCCAAGATTTTTTGAGAATCTTTCTATAGACAGTCCAAGACTCACATTCGTATGTTGCTACAGGAAAGATACATGCTCTCAAAATTATAATTTTGATCTCCTTGCTGGTGCTTAACCATAGACCTTTTAGGCTGTTTAATCTTTGCATTGCTATAGCCATCCTCCTTTTAATTTCTGTCAAACAGTCTTCATTGCTATTTATTATAGAGCCTAGATATTAAAAGTTTGTGACATTTTCAATTTATAAATATAAATATTATAATTGAAAAAAAAAATTTCATTAGAAAGTTGAGGATTTCTATGTGGTGTAAATGATATCACTGATCCCAGGGAGTCCATGGACAAACTTATAGGGGATGGCGGGGTTACATTGTTACTGTTCTTGTTTCCCTCATGAACGCTGGTAACACTGACCCATGTCAGAGATAATCTTCTTCTTCTTCTTCTCCTTTTCTCTACTCCTGGAATGCCTTGAGGCGTCAGGAAAGAAAGAGATCTCAGGAACTGACCCTTCTGTTTGCCTCGTATAAAGTAATTTTCAGTGTCTCAGATATTTCTATGGTTCAGATTTGATGACCAGTGTTTATATTTTATGTCTTTCCCAGGGATTGCTGACAAGAATTTTGTTCAAACTCTACGACTGGTACGACAGGATCTTCATGTACTGTACAAGGTCAGCATGTTTTAGGTCAATTGTTTTTTTATTATGGGGGGTCAGAGAGAGCTGTGGGATGCCTGTTTGCCTGTTGACGCCGGAGTCATAAGTTTAACCCCCATTCACTGTTAATTTTGTGTTGCCTTATGTCTTCTTCTTCTCAACATTCATCGGCTGTAAACTCCAGCAGGAAGTTCTGGTTGTTCGTCCACTTCTGGACTTAGTCTTGTTCCAGAACTTGAGTTTGTCATGCACATCAGTTTTACAGATCTGGCTTAGTTATATGTAGACTTCTGGTTCCTTGCCTCACAGGCAGGTGCCCTCGATCTTCGAAGGGAAAAACCCCTAATTAGTGCCTTTTAAAACATGATTGTGGGAGAGGGGAGGGGGGGGGTAGGTTCAGTGATTCTATTCTCCCCCTTTTCCCCACAGTGGGGCCCTGAAGTTTGTATGTATGGCACAGTCTCTCAGCAGAACAGCTAGCTGCCTGCCCTGAGCATTGCACAAAGTATGACCTCCGTAGCTCCGGCAATGATTCACCGGGATCTCAGTGAAAATTGCACTTGTGAACTGAACAGTGCTGCCCTGAAACGAACCCCTGTCCTTCAGAGCACACGTCATGCTGTAAAAGGTTACTAATTTGCTGAAATGTGATGTTTTGGGCCAAATGGAGCAAATATAGCCTAACTGTGTACTAGTGACCATTTTAAGGGCGAGCAGCGAAGTAGAATAAGCTTCTCTTGTGAGCTTCATAAACAAATGGAGATTTCTAATACAAGTACAGTAATTAAAAAATATATGATTGTCTCAACAGCTACGATGGGATGACTGTCCTGACAGCACTAGCTGCTCTTGGTTTCATTGTGGCCGTCACCTTCAGCATGAACAGACTGGCAGCAGCTGAAGCTGAAGAGATGAAGAAGAAACGGCTGTCAAGGAAGGCCCAGCAGAGGCCTCCTTCTTGGTTTGTATGATTCTCTCATGTTTGTCTCTGAGTTTGGAAAATAAAACATATATTCTTCTTCTTTTTTGCCCTTAAAAAGGCAGTTGGCACATTGTGTTGTAGTTTACAGCTAGGATCAACATCTGCTACTGTTGGTCCTGCACATCCTCCAAGACTGTCCTAAATACAAAATATCACAGCAAAAAAAAAAAAAAAAAAACTTTTGGCCAAGAGAAACATCGGTGCAAGTCAAACTTTACGGGTCGCTTAGTGAATTACAAAAGACAGTGACGTTCATACTAGAGACAACATTGCAGATTTAGATATCTATTTCAAGTGAACGAAAGAAGAAGAAGAATACACCTTTTTCTCGTCTTACATCCTATGCAAATTACAACCATCCGCACTTATACATGCACACACACAAACAAAAAACCTGTAAATAAATAAAGAGAACTACATTGGTATGGTAAAAAGGTTCCTGTAGAGTAAATATTTGTGTATTTTCCCATTATGTACAATAATTGTAGGCATGCATATTGCATTTTAAGTTGTATGTACAGTTGTATAACCGTTTGAATGAAAAGAATGTTGACAAATGTAAATTCAACTTACAGCCAGTTCGACTTATGACATGTTAATAGAAACAAAACCCCTGTCCCAAGTCAAGGAGACCCTGTACTCCTAATCACCCTGACCATCCCACTCAATAGGTATCTAGATAGAATACAGCCGCAACACTCCCCAGAGTGCCAGCTATGTAACTGCCCCTATAAAACTGTTGACCATCGTCTCTTTGAGTGTCCTAAACTCAGCAAGGCTAGAAGAATGCTACTCTCGCTGAGACTAGAGAAGTGGAACGCCTTGTACGGAGGAACAGAACAGCTTGTGAAAACATAAATTCCACTGCATGGCATTGGGCCAGAGGGCAAAAGCTCATGCGCAGCTGGATCGATAACAACAGCAACTCCTAATTAGTTGCCTTTTATGACATGCTTATTAGGCAACTCAGAACCCACACTGGTGCATCGCTATCAGCCCAAATCAAAGCATGCTTCAGTGCAGTGAAAACATCCTTCTTCACTTTGTGTTTAAAAATTCAAGGTTGCACCATCAGCATTGAATGTTTGGCTGACAGTGTACTGGGATTGTCAGGGAGTGTTTTTAACCAATTTAAAAAAAAAAGGTGACAATGTGAAAGCTGATTCATACTGTAAATTTCTATTGATGCTTCTTGATGCAATCCGAAAAAACATCCAGGCCTGCTGACTAGAGGAGTACTGCTCCTTCATGACAATGCTAGACCACATATGGCTCGGTTAACTCAGGAAAAAATTACCCATCTAAGTTGGGAACTTCTGGAACATCCACTTTACAGCCCCAACTAAGCCTGTAGCGATTTCCACTTTTTTGGTCCACTGAAAACCAACCTTGAATGTGAAGTGAAAATGTGGTTTAGAAAGCTGAGCATAGTTCTATGCAGAAGGTTTAAGTGGACTGATAAAACAATGGGCCAAGTGCATCAGTGTTGTTGGAAAATATGTTGAAAAATAAAGGGATAGTGTATGTGTAAAGATAAACTTACTTATTGAATTCCCCTCTTGTAATGGCACAACAGAATGTTTGAATTGATGATGGTGATATAATATAGGGCTGTTCAGCTGCTGGCCTGTGGATCATTGCAAATAGCCTGTGGATCATTGCAAGTGGCCTGTGGATCATTGCAAGTGGCCTGTTTATCATAGCAAATGGCATGTTGATCATAGCAAGTGGCATGATGATCATAGCAAGTGGTCTGCGGATCATAGCAAGTAGCCTGTGGATCATAGCAAGTGGCCTGCTGATCATAGCAAGTGGCCTGGTAATCATAGCAAGTGGCCTGGTAATCATAGCAAGTGGCCTGCTGATCATAGCAAGTGGCCTGCTAATCAAAGCAGGTGGCCTGTGGATCAAAGCAAGTGGCCTGTTAATCATAGCAAGTGGCTTGCGTATAATTGCCAGTCATAATATAGATCTTCCTACACCCCCCCCCCCCCTCTTTCACAGTTTTAAATATTTTTGTCCTGTGGCGTGGACCTCTGGCCATGATGATTCCCATTTTCAACATTCTGGATCCTGAATGAATTTAGGAGCCCTGATATAATTCTATACAAATCGGTGGCTTTGAATCCCAGATGTCCATATTTGTTCGTGTTTTTTTCATTTCAGCTCCCCAGACAACCAGACGATTCATCTGTATGAGCTGAGGTGTGAGACATTCCACAACCTGATATCTGAATCAGACACAGGGTTGACGGTAACACTCCTTGTAGACGAGCATACCAAGGATAAACTCATGCGCAGGTTTGCTGAAATCATGCAGCCCTTTTCCAGGTGGGTGCCTTGTGTCCTCAGAATTGAATGCTTAACTCTTTGAGTCCCAGGTGGTTTAGCATCACAGGCCCAGGGCGTAGTAAAGAAAGTAATAAAATCGACGCATCATTCGTTCATTGGGCTTCTAGGTAGGAATCTATGAACATATGATGCGTTCCTTGGGACTCAGAGAGTTTATGATCTTGTTCTGTCAAAGTTACTTATTTAACTGATGGTATACCAAGGATTATTTCTTGAGGCCTCAGAGATGTAGTATTACAGAAGAATGCTTAGAATACCTTGGACAGCCAAAAAACAAAAAAAAAAGCAACCAAGAGGTTTTGAAAGAGGTGGAAACCTGAAGACAACTTATCACAGACATCAGAGGGAGACAGTCATCATTTTTCGACCATGTTGTGAAAATAGAACATGTTGTAATCACCGGAAAGATCTGTTGAAGGAGGGATAGAAGACGACAACGAGAGAAGATTCTTGACAGTCTTGTTGCATGGCATGGAGGTGTGTTGGCACACGAACTGATACATGCTGCAGGAGATCGCAGATTGTAAAGAGGCATGATTGCCCACGCCAGTCGGCAAGGCACCTGATGATGATGATACCGAGATTGAGAAAGATCTGTCGGTGTTTGAGGCTTAGGCCTTGCAACAGTGCTTTGTTATACCATGATTTGGTTTTAACAGTGTAATAGAAAGCTAAGCGGCGTCAGTGTCTTAGGCGTTGCAAGTCCGACTCATAATTCCAACATACCGTGATGGAAACCCACTGCTGGCTGTGTGCATTTTTTCACAGTATAGGGGTGTCACAGGTCGACCTAGCCTTAAATAGGTACCAGGATTTTTGTCCTGGGGAAGTAAAGACGGCCTGCGTAATGCTGACCACATTACCCACCTAGTGCCGATTGGTCTGTAAAAATATGTGCGTTCTTCCCATCTGCCCAATGTGCCTTAAGGTGTGAAAAAGGATCTTTAATTTACTATAGAAAGCTAACTGTTCAGGAAGCAATGCCAAACTGCTGAATGTAAAATTCCCTAGTGAAATCACACACAGCCAAAAAATGCTGGGGTTGGTTCTATAGTGTGCTATGAAGGATGATACACAACTAAATTGCAGATGAGCACATTGCGGAGGATACTGGCCTTATTCTTGGAAGAGGAAATGCAACCTGAAAACTGGATGTTACAGCAGGACAGACCAGACCCTTAGCCTTGGTGGCAGCTGAGCTAAGAGATTAAAAAAATGGATGTGGAGAAGGTTAGAAAAGAAAGGGGTGGAGGAGATTAAGAAGAAAGATGGTTGAGGAGGCTGGAAAGAAGGAAGTATGGGAGACTGGAATGAAAAAGGGGATGCAGGATGGAAAGATGGAGTGGGAGAAGAAGGGAAAGATGGTTGAGGAGGTTTGAAAGAGGGAAGTTTTGGAGGCTTGAATGAAGAAGGTGGGTAAGATGGAAAGATGAAGGAGTGGGGGAGAAGAGAAAGATGGTGGAGGAGGTTGGAAAGAAGGAAGTATGGGAGACTGGAATGAAGAAGGTGGGTAGGATGGACAAATAAATGAGTGAGGGAGAAGGGAAAGATGGTGGAGAAGCCTGGAAAGGATGTGGAGGGGCTGGAATGAAGTAAATCACAAAGGTGGAAAGAGGACGATGTAGGCGGATGGAAAGATGGAGACAAGAGAAGGATGGAAAGATGATGTCTGGAGAGGATGGAAAGATTGAAGTCGTTTAGGATAGACAAATGCAGAGGAGGATGGAAAGATGCAGATGAAGGAAAATGGAGATGTATGAGGATTTAAAGATAAAAGAAGCTGGAGAGATGGAAGAGAATGGAAAGGGGTAGGAGAAAAAAATAAAAGATGAAGGTCAATGAAGATGAAAAGAAAACATTGGAGGAGGATGAAAAGTTGAGGCAACAGCTGGTTTGGCAGCAGTAATAAATCATTATTCTGGTTGTTTGTTGCAGGTACAGCGGCCTGACCTTTGCCTTTCTACAGCTGGAGTACTACCTGGACTGGTACCGCCACCTGCTGGAACTGAGCATGGACTTCAAGGTCACCCTGGAGTCCATCAACAACCGGAACTGTGTGGGCACTGTCCTGGCCATCAACGGCGACCGCAAATACTACTACATCTATCACCCCAAGCGAGCCAGGAAGTAAGTTTGAGGGGGTGGGGGGAGGGGGGGGGGGCTATGAAGTAAGTTAGATCTTTAATGGGTTTAGAAGTAAGTTTGGGTTTTAATTGGGTTTTAGTGGGCTGAGAAGTAAGTTTGGGCTTAAGTGGGACATGAAGAAAGTTAGGGCTTTAGTGGGCTTAGAAGTAAGTTTGGGTTTTAATCGGGTATAATTGAGTTTATGTGGGCTGAGAAGTCAGTTTGGGCCAAAGTGGGACATGAAGTAAGTCGGGGCCTTAGTTGGTCAGGAGGTAAGTTGGGACATGAAGTAAGTTAGAGCTTTAGTGGGCTGAGAGGTAAATTTAAGTTTAGGGGGACATGAAGTAAATTGGGGCCTCAGTGGGCTGAGCAGTAAGTTTGGGCTTAAATTGGACATGAAGCAACTCCAGGCTTTAGTGGACCAGAAAGTAAGTTTGAAGTTAAGCTGGCCCAGAAGTAAGTTTTAATTTTAGCTGGCAAGAAGTAAGTGTGGCCTTCAGGTGGCCAAGAAATAAGTTTGGAGTTTAGCTGGCTCAGAAGTAAGTTTGGAGTTTAGCTGGCTCAGAAGTAAGTTTGGAGTTTAGCTGGCTCAGAAGTAAGTTTGGAGTTTAGCTGGCCAGGAAGTAGCTTTAAACTTTAGCTGGCTAGGAAGTGAGTTTGGTGCTTAGCTGGCCATTAAATACGTGTGGAATTTAGCTGGCCAGAAAGTAACATTCAACTTTAGCTGGCCAAGAAGTAAGTTGGAGTTTAGCTGGCCGGGAAGTAAGTTGGAGTTTAGCTGGCCAAGAAGTAAGTTGGAGTTTAGCTGGCCGGGAAGTAAGTGTGGACTTCAGCTGGCCAGAAATTAAGTTTGCACTTTAGCTGGTCAGGAAGTTGCTTCCATCTTTAGCTGGTCTGGAAATATGCTTGGAGTTTAGCTGGCCAGGAAGTCGATTTGACCTTAATGGGCATGAAAAATAATTTGGTGGTTTTTTTCCTTGGTCAAACGATATTTTAGTTCGTTTCTTGTAAATTGCCAAGAGTATTTATAAATCTTGAGAATTCATTCACATAATTCTAGAATAGATCTATATGACATTCTCTGATCTCACTGCATATTTTAATACAAGCATCTTCTTCTCAGGTGGATTCGACATCAGAGAGGTCGTGATGTTACAAAAGCTGTTGGATTTGGAGACTCTGATACAGACTCTTCAAGTGAAGAAGGAAAGTCTAGAGAGGAAGCTGTTATCTTTGAAGATGAGCTCCTCTCTGGATTGTCAATATGGATGGACCGGGTTTTTGATGGGACTGTGAAGAAAGTCCGCTTACAATACTGGCCAGAAATGAGCAAGTGATGTCAGATAATTGAGTGCACCAGACAAGAATATTAGTCTTTTGTTTGAAATCAAAAACATGTTTGCCAATTCATCAAAATCTCATGGCTTTTATGTGTGTGATTTTGAAAGTGCTGTACTGGGGTATATGGTTAGTAGATAAAGATATAGTGGTGTCCCTGAATACTTTGAATGAAGGGACGGTTCTTTTGTAATATCCTACCCCAGATGACGTACCAGGACAGTCCAACATTTTAGCAGGTGGTATGACTGGGTTTCCCGGCTTTCTGATGCTTTTAATGACCCTAAAACATCTAGAACTGGCCCTAACCCCAACCTACCCATGTCCCATGAGAGAGTACAGCCTAGGTCCCATGACTGCATGCAGCCTACCACCCCCTGAAATATTAGACTGTCCCGTGACCTGTGGATTTCCCGTTTGGGGTAGGATATTAAGAAAGCGCTGAAGGGATTAATTAGGGTATGTTTTTTACCAGATGATATGTTGATGAATTGATGCACTGGAAACATGTTTGGCAAATAATATACAAAGTGATGCACTGGAGGTAAGGGAAGTCCCTGTGGCGTAGCAGCTAGATGCTCGCCTGCGGATCAAAAGGTCATGGGTTCGTGTTAGAAATGACCTTGGCTTGCAGGTCAACCCAGGCTTTGGTGGGTACCAGGTTCAGTCCTGGGAAGCAAAGGCTATTAGATGACATATAGATCAACTGGTGTACTTGAATACTTTGAATGAAGGGACTAATTAGGGTATGTATTTTACCAGATGATAAGTTGAGGAATTGATGCACTAGAAACATAATGTACAGATGAAGTGATGCACTGGAGGTATGTGGTTGACATATGATTTAAATGGTATTGGTATGAAGTAACTTAAGGGATGTTTTTACTGAATGATATGCCTACTAGGAACATATGGTTAGCAAACAATATGCAGATGAAGTGATGTACTATGAGAAGAAAAGGACCATCCAGGCTAGAAATGAACAGAGTCTGACCAGAGATGACTACCACTTACTTGACCGGCATAGGCAGGTCATTATACTACCTCTCAGGACAGGACATAAACTTAACCAGTATATGCACAGTCTAAGTAAGTAGTTCACCTTTGTGCTCCTGTGGGCTATGTGTGCAGACTACAGAACATCTCCATTTTTCAGCCCATTAAGAAGGGAATACTGGCCCAGTGAGTCACCACTGTACACAAAGTTGTTTGGGATTAAAAAGGAACTCATAAAAACGGTCAAGTTTATCACAAGAGCCTGTCTGTCGGTGTAAATCAGAAAGCAAACACAAGAAGAAGAAGTGATGTACTAGAGAGGAGGAGATTAGCATTTGATTTAAATGATATATGGTGCCTCCTTCCCAAATGTCTGTTTTGCTCTGATGTCAATTCTGTAATCAGTGTCAGTAATTCAATGATATACATATGAAATCACCTACATTGGGATAAGCAGTTTGCAAAAGTTATGTAGATAAGATGTGTGGGTAGGGAATGCTCTGAGGATGTTATATGCTGAATGTATGTGGTTAGTAGATCAAATACTAATGTTGCAATAAAGTAGTATACAGATAAAGTTATGTATGTTAGGATATGTAACAAGAAAATTATATATAGTGGAGTAAAGCATTGGTGCATGTAACTAGAAATTGATATATGGTGGAGTAAAGTATGGGATATGCAACTAGAAAATTGATTTACGGTGGAGTAAAGTATGGGATATGCAACTAGAAATTGATATACGGTGGAGTAAAGTGTGGGATATGCGACTAGAAATTTATATACGGTGGCGTGAAATATGGGATATGCAACTAGAAATTGATATACAGTTTAAGTATATGGGCATGTAATTAGAAATCGATATATGGTGGAGTAAAGTATTCAGGTATGTAACTAGTAATTGATATAGGGTTGAAGTATTTGGGTGTGTAATTAGAAATTGATATACGATGGAGTAAAGTATTGGGGTATGTAACTAGAATTTGATATACAGTTTAAGTATATGGGCATGTAATTAGAAATCGATATATGGTGGAGTAAAGTATTCAGGTATGTAACTAGTAATTGATATAGGGTTGAAGTATTTGGGTGTGTAATTAGAAATTGATATACGATGGAGTAAAGTATTGGGGTATGTAACTAGAAAATGAGACACAGTGGAGTATCTGGTTATGTAACTAGAAAATAAGACACAGTGGAGTATTTGGTTATGTAAATAGAAAATGAGACACAGTGGAGTATTTGGATATGTAAATAGAAAATGAGAAACAGGGGAGTATTTGGGTATGTAACTAGAAAATGAGACACAGTGGAGTATTTGGAAATGTAACTAGAAAATGAGACACAGTGGAGTATTTGGATATGTAACTAGAAGATGAGACACAGTGGAGTATTTGGATATGAAACTAGAAAATGAGACACAGTGGAGTATTTGGACATGTAACTAGAAAATGAGAAACAGGGGAGTATTTGGGTATGTAACTAGAAAATGAGACACAGTGGAGTATTTGGGTATGTAACTAGAAAATGAGACACAGTGGAGTATTTGGGTATGTAACTAGAAAATGAGACACAGTGGAGTATTTGGGTATGTAACTAGAAAATGAGACACAGTGGAGTATTTGGATATGTAACTAGAAAATGAGACACAGTGGAGTATTTGGATATGTAACTAGAAAATGAGACACAGTGGAGTATTTGGACATGTAACTAGAAAATGAGAAACAGGGGAGTATTTGAGTATGTAACTAGAAAATGAGACACAGTGGAGTATTTGGGTATGTAACTAGAAAATGAGACACAGTGGAGTATTTGGGTATGTAACTAGAAAATGAGACACAGTGGAGTATTTGGGTATGTAACTAGAAAATGAGACACAGTGGAGTATTTGGATAAGTAGCAAGAAAATGAGACACAGTGGAGTATTTCGGTGTGTAATTAGAAAATAAATACAAAGGAGATTATAAACTTTGAGCAAGTGGTAAGAAAATTATTTTAAGATGAGGTGACACACTGTGAGTATGCGACAAGAAAATAATTTACAGATAACAGTGATAGAGTTAGAAGGAGGCACCTTACATCTCTTATTGATCATGTACACCTTATCTCCAAATAGAATATGCAACAATAACAACAGTATTAATACACGTTTCAGTAAAAGAAAATCACCCTATTAACACTTTCCTGATCAGATTCGACGATCGTTGAATTTCCTTTCATATCCCTTGGTGACCAAATTCGATAATCGTCAAATTCGTGACAATTGCAAAGACAGACATTTGGTGAGGGTAAAGATCCCTTTTCACGCCTTTTAGACATATCGGGTAAATAGGAAGAGCGCCTATATTTTTTACAGACTATCAGCACTAGGTGGGTAATGTGGTATGCATTACGCCAGCTGTCTTTACTTCCCCAGGACAGCCATCCTGGTACCCATTTTAGGCTAAGTTGACCTGCGACGCCCCATACCATAATAAAAATCCACACAGCCAGCAGTGGGTTTCGATCTCGGTACGTTGGAATTATGAGTTGGACTCGCAGTGCCTAAGCCACGGACGCCGCACAGACATTTGGTGCTAAAGCCATATTTTTATAGACCAGACAGCCTTTAATGGATGGTACGGTCAACATCCTGTAGTGCCTCTGCTTTCCAGGAAATGTTCCGGTACCTGTTTTAGTTGTCTGGTGCCAAGGTCAATTATAAAATAATCTACCTCAGTGTGGACTCAACCCCAAGATCTTTGGTCCAGCAGGTAAATGTCTAACCAGCATGTGAGTAATGGCTTCTGTTCTGAGAGAACATCAAACTGCATTATTGCTACAGGTATCTTTTCTAACTTTGAAAAAAAAAAATGCATACATAATGACATCTGTCAAGGTGTTTTTTTTTTGGGGGGGGGGGGGGGGCATACTCTGTATATTAGCATTTACTGTTTTTGTGTTTTGGTATGTAATTGTCATGAATTTTGTGAATATTTCTGAGTCTAAACTATTTGTGTTAAATTATAAGTTATCACTAGTTTGGTCTCTGCATAATTTATACATGTTATTTATTAGTTTTTCAAATTGCCCATCTGCAGTTTAGTTTAACCCTTTCACCTAGGAAGCCCTTCGGAAAACTAATTATCCCCCCCCCCCCCCTTCCACCCCCCCACACACAAATATATATACAAAATTGCCTAAATAGACAAGTCTTATGCAGGTCATTAACATTTCAAAAATATATTCATTTATAAATAGAATGAACTGGATTTAATACTACTGGGCCTGAAAAAATGTATCAGATAACCGATGCTGTGATATTGTAGGAATTCTAACGCTAGAGCTACTATAAATTTATGACATCTGAGCGGCTTCAAAGTAGCCATATTGTTTACTAGAAACCTCCATAAATTCTGTTTTTAGTAAATATACTAGCTGTACCCGGCCACGCGTTGCTGTGGCGTAATTTGAGATAGTCTTTGACCCCCCCCCCACCCCCACAACTAAATCCACCTAGTACCCTCTCCCTCATCAAAGGTTTTTAGAAAAGAAAGACAATGGAAATCGCACCTGTCTAATGAAGTTAATGACGCAGTCAATGTCTGCGCCGACGTCGAGATAGTCCTTGATTGCCCCCCCCCCCCATCGAAGGTTGTTTGAAAAAAAAAAAAAGAAAATAGAAATCGTGTTTAATATGGTTATTGTGGCAAATATAGAGATAGTCTTGTTTGCTGTACCACGACCTACTCTATGTATTAGTATTAGAGAAGGCGTTGGCTGCACGTAACTCGCCGGCGAATGGTAAATACGGCGCATGCGCAATTACTAACGTGGCTATAATTAGAAATCACTAAAGTTATAAATATTAGTTGCGTATATTTTGGCATTAATTGTGGTCACCTATCTCTAACAGTGACAGGTTGAATTTCAAACCACGACGGTTCAAAATCCGGTATCACAACAAACATATCCTGAAAATTTCAGCTAAATCGGTTCAGTAGTTTCCGAGTCTATAGAGACCAAACAAACACACAAACATTGATTTTTATATATATAGATAGAAGATATATAGATAGATAGTCTGGTTTTCCAACTTTAGAACACGCACCATATAATTGTGTCTTTATATTAGTGGTCGTTTAAATGGTGTTATTAGCACGGTAACAAAAGTGGTTATTTGGTTATCACATGCTAAAGCTGTTTGTATTTTTATAGGAGACGGAAGTAAAGCTACAACTGTACTTGTAAATAACTAAGTAAGTCGTAAAAAATAGAAAAGCGGAGGTAGCGTTAGTAAAATATAAACAAATTAGGTAATGAGAACTTGAAAATCACGTGTAAAGCTCTTTAAGTTCTCTTAAATTTAAGTCATTACCCCCTCCCCTCCCCTCTTCCACCGACTACTGCTCTCTCTCCCTCTTCGAAGGATTTGAAAATCACTAACTGGCGATATTTTGTTGTTGCTGTAACTGACATTGACATCCCTGTCCATCTGGACTAAAATAAGGAGCAGGAATTGTAAAAGGTAGTGAATAGGGCTAGTGAAATATTTACCACATCATCCTTCAAGTACCAGTACAACTACTAAAATAATGTCACTGCTATGTGTGTTACCATCGGAGTAGACAGAGAGTCGTGAGCCAGAAGATTTGGTTCCGCATGGCTAGTGCTGTCGCCACAGACTGGTCAGGTTAGGATGTATAATTTCACTTGCCGACAGAACAACGCCATAACCTTACCGGCGGTCTTCACATGAGAGCACTATGGTGTAACAGCCCAACCACAACTATTACTGCTGCTGCTACTTTAAGTGGGTAAAGCAGTTACTGTGACTTAAAGCTCTCTCAGTTAATAGTCTGCGCCCCCCCCCCCCCCCCCCCCAATTCACCGACAACTCTTTCCCTCATTGAAGTAGTTGGGAGGAAAAAAACAACAACACTTGAAAAGCAAATGAACACAGGAAAAAAAACACCATAATTAGGAAATGAACGCCATAGTAAACAGCACAGCTTAAAATTCCAACACAGATGAAATAACTAAATCTAAATGAAAATAAATGAAAATCTATAAAATTTCAGCGTAACCATGCAATCAGAAAGTTTAACAATGCAATCATAAGTATGCGAAATGGTCAAATTTAATTATCAAATAGTTTACCCATTTACTGGTTTTTGTATTTTTTAAATATTACGGCAACATGGCTAGTGCTGTCACCACGACAGAGCAGATGAGGATATTATTTTAGTCCGGGGTAAAAAAAAAAATTTTAACTACTGCGGATTCGAACCCAGGTCTACCGCACTTGAACCCAGTGTTCTAACCATTCGACCAAGCAGCCACTTAATCAAAACAACGAAAAGAGAACACAACTATTAGACATATGTGTCCCTACCACTGTGTCGCAATTAAAACACAATTCAAAACCTAAGGCAATTGTTTTCTCGTAGACAGATACTCTAGATATATTAATGAAATAGAAATCGCACGTGTCTAACACGGTTAATGAAGTTAATGTCGCAGTTACTGCGCCGACGTCGAGATAGTCCTCGATTGCTTCCCCCCCCCCCCCCCCTTTTCGAAGGTTGTTTGAAAAAAAAACAGAAAATAGAAATCGTGTTTAATATGGTTATTGTGGCAAATATAGAGATAGTCTTGTTTGCTGTACCACGACCTACTCTATGTATTAGTATTAGAGAAGGCGTTGGCTGCACGTAACTCGCCGGCGAATGGTAAATACGGCGCATGCGCAATTACTAACGTGGCTATAATTAGAAATCACTAAAGTTATAAATATTAGTTGCGTATATTTTGGCATTAATTGTGGTCACCTATCTCTAACAGTGACAGGTTGAATTTCAAACCACGACGGTTCAAAATCCGGTATCACAACAAACATATCCTGAAAATTTCAGCTAAATCGGTTCAGTAGTTTCCGAGTCTATAGAGATCAAACAAACACACAAACATTGATTTTTATATATATAGATTCATGTCCTAAACTTCTAAATGCAGGCACAATCGCTACCAGTAGCCTTAACTAGGCTTCTCCGGTATAAACCACTTTAGAAGTTATGTGTAGTGTCATTGATGTGACTGAGCCAGCAAGAGCACTGTGCAGGAGGCCAAAGAAGAATAAGAAACCAATGCAAAACTGGTGTCATGATCCGCTACACACTGAAAGATTTACCAAGGGTGGATCATAGCACTTATTGGCTGAGTGGTTCGATGTGCAGTGAGGATGATCTGTTGACTAACTATCATGGGGCTGAATCCCTGCCGGATGTGTCAGATTTGTAGTATCTCTAGGAGGAAAGGTTAATAATTAAAGAAAGTTGCATATCCTTTACAGAGTGTCACAAGCCAAGCTCAGCATCTGTTGGCCATCTGTGGTGTAACTAGGGTAATTTACATGCAGTAGTTTGCTAGTACCACTGAATGGTGGACATACCATTGTCAGTATTAATTTAGAGCGGTCTGATGCCACATTGTCTGCAGTTGAATCAAACCTGGTGTGTCAGAAATTGTGAGCTGATAACCCATTAAGCTGCAGATTCTGGTTGGTTTTGCATCATGTGGCAAATTGATGCTTGACAAACTAGATGCAGTCAACACCCTTTGGGAGTAAGAACAGTACTAAAACACAAATGCAACATCATCAGGGGATCTGGCAGATGTTCAGAGGGAAAGCAAGAGGGACATAGGTTTAGGTTTTAACTATGGATCAACATCATGGCATAAGGTAGTAACCCATAAGTGCTCCCTTCTACTTCTAACTCAAGCCTGAGTCTGAAGAATCTCAGCCCAATGCACGAACTCTGTAGCACCGGTGAGGATCGTGAAATACTTTAGGTCGATTTTTAACTCAAAATTTTGCCTGGGCGGCACGGTTAGGCTACTCTTTTCGATTGACAGCTGCCAGGGATGTTTTTTTAAACCTGCGCAACAATGCACACGAGCGTCCGATCTTACCACCCAGAGACGAAGAAACTACTACTATAATTCCTCGTGAAAAATCCCAGCCCTCACGGAGACCTGAACCCGGGACCTCCAGTGCTCAAGGCAAACGCCATGCTTTGAGACCACTCAGCCCCCTGAATGAAATGGATAAAGATGGGGAGATGGAGCACTTATGGGAATGCCCTGAGTGCTGTGATGTCTATTCTTAACCCAGCCCAACTCAGCTCAGATGAAACCTAGTCTTATGTTGAAATTTAAAAAAATTATGCTTTGCCTGTGTTGGTGTGCTCTTCGGTTTATACACTGCCACCAGTTATGTCAATGCTTTATAAATGTGAACATTCTCAATGTACTTTCTTAAATATTTATAAACATATAATTATCACCAGTTTTTTTCCTTTTTGATGTAAATGTTGCGTTTAATTTATTTTTATTTGTTCTTTGCTATGTAATTGATGTTTTTTAATGGTTAGCATGTCATCAGTATTGCAACTGTTTGTAGCTCCATTCATTGAACAACAAAATTTTCAATGAAATTGAAGCATTAATTCTCTGTTGATCATATAGTTTTTAACATGTTTAGCATGGACGATGAGAGCCACAAAAGTTAACTCTTTAACCTCAGGAACCCTAAAGAAAACCTAAAAAAAACTGTATTTCTGGGTGGGTTGGGGGGGGGTTGGGGGGGGGGGGGGGGGGGGGGGGTTGTCGTTTAAAATAAAGCATGTGCGTGCAGATTGTTAGCATTATAGCAGGTTATCAGGAAAATGTCGGCGTTTGTGGCTTTGGCGTTACGAACGCGCTTTGTAATGCTGGGGTGCTGGGTTTGATCCCAGCTGCAGGCCTTGCACTGATTTCGACAGTGGTATCGAGAAGCCGACCGTCCAGAAAGCAATGGCAAACTACTAGGCATAAACTTGCCTAGAAAAACCACAACAGCCAAAAAATGCTAGGGTTGGTTCTGCAAAGTCCTGTAAAGGATACACAACTAACTGATCAGAAAAATAGTTTAAAAGCTGAACACAGACGGCTAACCAGACAAACATTTTCAAACAATAAAAGCTTATAAAAACACAACAATTTTACACATTTTGTTGAAGACTAGCAGCAGGAAAGAGACCAACAGAAGACTCAAAATGCGGTAGAATTTGGAGTCTTCTGTTGGTCTCTTCCCTACTGCTAGTTTTCAACAAAATGTGTAAAACTGTTGTGTTTTTACAAGGAGGTCTGTAAAAAAGAATATGAAAAACACTTGGATAAGAAACATGGGAGGGACTTGCAGCTGACATTAATTTTTGGAGAAGAGATGTAGGAAACAGACTGGTGCTCTTTGAGCACAGTCTGATCCAACTAGCTGAGAACCAGAGCCACTTGCTGTGGGGCCTACCTCATCTAATGGATGTGGAAGTTATGACACAGATCCTGCCTCTTGCATCTGGCTATAGGTACTAGCGACGCTGTAAGGTGCCTGCAAAACAGATCAGCTCTGTCCATCATTTTACTAGTGACCTCTGTTTTGATTTTAAATTTTTTTTAACACCATTGCTCATTGTGTACTTTTTTGTTGGCAGCTGCATTAAATGGCCAAACAATTTTACTTGTTCCCTTGTTTTCTAATAAGATCTGGCTAGAAAGCCAACTTGCTTTCAGATTTCTGATCCTCTCTTTTCAAGAAGTTGAGTAGTTTTCTTAGAAGTCTCCTCTCTTTTAATTTGTCGTTTTTGTGTGTGTATGGTATTGTCCACTCTGAATGCTCTTTAATGCAATGCTCATCATCATCATCAGATGACCACTTCACTCGTCAGTGGGTCTACATCTTTCCCCCCCCCCCCCCTCCCCCAGTTTGATCAGTTCCCTCCACTACCATTGGTCAGATTGCAAAGGACTTGATGTTTGAGACTTATCGATTCCACCATTTTCTGTATCCAGGTTTTTCTTGATCTGCCTCTTCTCTACTTCCCCTCTACACAGCCCTGTTGAATAATTTCTACTTAATAAAAATAAAATCCCCCCCCCCTCCCCCCCCCGCGCCAAAAAAATGTTGAATTGATCAGTTTGGATTCAGTCTGCAAGCAGATAAAATAGTTAAAGATAAGCATTGATTAGCATTCATAAAAGCAGTTTTAAGATACATTGTAGCCACTGTGGTACCATCAGTGCAGTTTTAGATGAAATACATTGTATTTTCTTTTTGTTGTAGTTGCTTTATGTTGCCAAATTCAGCACTCTTGTGTTAATTTTTTATATTTTCTCTACAAATGGGACAAATTGTTGTTTGGTTGTCTGTGTAATGGGGGGAAGGGGGGGGGGGGTGTAAATTTCTTCTCTCTAATGTTTCTGTGTTAGTTGAAAATCTGGAATACATTTGTATGGGGGGGGGGGGGGGGGGGGGGGGGGGGCAAATATGGTAAATGAAATGTGTTTGAGTAAATCTAGCAATTTTTTTTTGGGGGGGGGGGGGGGGGGGGGGGTCCAAATGTGGCTACCAGAGAACACATGAATTGATTTGTAACTAAATTAACTATCCCATTGGACTGAAATAATATTTAAAAAAAAAAAAAAAAAGTTTCACGAGTATTGACTGATGCATTAGAGGTAAATTGAAGAAAACTATATTTGTTGACGCAATAGCAAACAGAAACATTGAAAGCGGTAGTGACCACACATTGACCCCCCAGCTTGACCTGGCTTCAAATGGGCACACAAAGATATTGTGGAAAATAAAAGTGCCCAATGACATGTCGTATGATCAATCTAGCGCTGGTTGGTCTGTAAACAGTGTGGCTCTACAGGACCTTTTCATGACCAAAACCCCGACCTGGACGAGCGGGAAAGGAAGTCAACAAACTGATAGGGCCCTAAGCCATTTAATTTGGAATGCAAACGCAGTCTTAGCCAACAACAGTTGGCACAAGAAATACAGTCACAGTTATAACCCAGAGCTTATTTTTTTAGAAGGAGCTGGTTGAGCGTGATGATTTTTGTTTTATCAAAAACAGAGACCTTTCTTATCATGACATTGGTGCATCTGGTGCTAGATAATTATTTTTTTAATAGACCAATTGGCACTTGATGGAGTGATGTTGCCAGCGACTTGAGTAAAGTATGGCGACTTTACTTTCCAGGTTTTTTCCTTCTGATGCTCATTGGACCTGGGCTTTTGAGAGATTTGTATACAAATTTGCCTTGAAAGGCAAATGTCTTCTTCAAAGCAATGTTTCCTCTTTGTCAGTGTGAATAAAAATATACAAACAGGTTCCACTGTTAATGGCCTGGCATATTTCACTGCATATTATCAAGTGCATACCCCAGTGAAGTGAGTGAAGTTTGCTTTATTTTATTGATACTATAGTATGCACCCCCCCCCCCCCCCCCTGCCCCAGAGGTCCCATAGTGGAGAGGCTAGATGCGTGCCTGCAGATCGGAAGGTCGTGGGTTCAGTTCTGACGGAGCCGGACCTTTAAGAAAAAATGACCTTGGCTCCTAGGTCAACCCAGCCTTGAGTGTGTGTACTGGGTGCAGTCCTGTGAAGTGAAGGCGGCCAGCGTGATGTTGACCGCATCATCCACAGAGTGCTGACTGGTCTATCGAATATAGGTCTAGCCCTATATGCCCAATACACCTGAAGGCATGGAAAAGGGTCTTTTACTTACTTACTTTTATAATATGCACCTAAAGAGATACAGCAAAGTATGCCAGGCAATATATTGTGCAGTTTGCTATTATACACTTATGTCTTTTTCGTTAACACGTTTTTTATAGTAATCATTTCTGTTTGCATACCAGTTACCTTCTGTTTTTTTTTCCCTCCAAAATTGTTTTATTGTGTTATTTTGTAAGGTATAATTCATGCTGATGGTTGTCTGAAACCAGACCAAACCGATTTGTGCAATGGATCTGAAAAACATTTCTCTATGCATTTGTTGTTTTTATTTATTTTGTTCATTTATTCCTGCCTTTTTTTTTTTCTGTTCTGGTATGCTGGGATGTAGACCGATTATATCATCTTCAGTGACTTGGCAGGCAAATCTGGCTGACCGCTGATGCTCTGAAAAATGATTTGTTCCGGCTAGGTTTTGCCAATGCAAATTACACATTTCTGGACCAGGAGTCCAAAAGTACTGTTGCCCAGCTACTGATTTGAGTGCTTAGTGTGACACTGTGAGCTGTGCATTTCATGATGTATGTTTTCTGTTGTGCCCATGAGTGTTACTGACTGCAGTAAAATGCAGAGTCGCCCAGTTACACTCAGAACAGCGTGTATTGCGGGTGCTATGGCGCTCGTTATTGAATATTTGTGCCAACGTTGAGCGGCAGTTCTGCTGTGGGACTGTCAGTGTTGGCATATCTGACAGCTAACTTTTGCATTTTTACTTTGTGTGTGCAAATTTCATATTTTGCTGGGACTGTCAAGTTTTTTTTAACTAGTTTTCAAATGGGGCAGTGAAAGACTTTTGTGTGATTCTTATGGCATTATAGGCAACCTGTCTGCAATGATGCTGGAACCTCGACTAACTAAACACTGACACCACTGTTTTACCACGGCTAAATGAACAGATTTAAAAGACATATGTGGGTGATAAAAGGAATTTAATTTAAATAAATTCTGTATAAGATGAAGCATTTAATGACAGAAACATAAACAGTCAATGAGGTGTAACCTTTCTTACAATGCCATCACATCAATAGAATATGTCTACACAATACAGTGATTTCATACAATACGGTATCACCACGCAATATCATAACGTTCACACAATGCCACAGGCATTTCCACAATTCTGTAACTGCCCGTGCAATGCCGTAATTCTTCTTCATCACCACAACACGTCCATGTTAAGTAATTAAGTTGTGTCTGTATGAAGCAGAGCTGTACTATATAGGTCTTTCAGCTGACGAATCTGACTATTTCCTGCATTTGTTTTCCAGGTTAGCCTTCTTGGACACCATAACTCAACAGTACAAAGTGTCCACGTAATACTATACTTCACACAATATGGTATCACCACACAGTGCCACAATTCATCCATGGTGTGTTTACGTTTGAGACTTCACACAGTACTTCTTCAACATTCATTCTAGTAATTCAAAGGTATTGTCTGTTTACAGCATAGCTGTAATAGGTGCACCTTTAAGCAGACATCCGACTTCTTCAGCATTTGTTATCCTTTTTTTTTTTAGCCTTTCCAGTTAGTTTCCTAGGACAGATATTTGTAGCCTTTTTGTGTGTGTGGTGACTTCGTCATCCCCTCATCCACTGGTGTTGTCCCTACAGCACCCGCACAGGGCAGTCAAGTACAGCTTTGGTCAGCCCTTAAGGGAAAGCAAGGGCAGAGCACAGGCTTTCCTTGCCTTCAAGGTGTCTATAGAGGCAGAGCATGGGCACTCCCCACCTTCAAGAAGGCTTCTATAAATTTAGAGCGTGGGCACTCCCTGCCTTCAAGAAGGTTTCTATATAGGCAGAGCCAATACATGGTGCTCTGCTACTAGTTAAGGGTTTGCTGAAATCAGATGTTTGGGTCGAAAGGTGCAGATATCGCAACCTAGCCGTAAACCACAACACAATGTGTTAACTGCCAATTAAAGGATGAATGCAGAAGGGAAACAGCACATCATTTTGTCCTGGTTTTGGTTGTGTGAGCATGGCAGTTGTGAAAGCCATGATCTCTGTGTGTGGATTCTGGCACCTCATTGTGGGAGGGGGGAAAAACATCCACTGTCACCCTGCAAGCCTGTCAACTAATCAGGCATGTTTCCTGAGAGGCAAGAAACCAACAGTCTGCATGCAAATAAGCCAGATCTGTAAATGGATGTGCATGTAAAACTCAAGTTTCTGAAACAAGACTAAAAAGTTCAGAAGTGAATTAACATCTAGAACTTTCCTGCCTGAGTTTACAGCCGGTGAATAGGAGCAGAGGAGAGCTATAGCAAACTATTGAATGTAAAAATAGATCAGTACAACCATGTGACACAACAGTCAATAAATACTTGAGTTGGTTTGTGATGTCTTTGAACAGGACATGCTACTAAACGCACAATACAGCAACACCACACACTACTTTCTCACACAATCACTCACACATAACTTAATGGGATAAAAGGTATAAAGACAAAAGGATTGTGCTGGGGGTTTATTCCCTATGGCTCAGCTGATCTCTGCGAACTTTGCACTGGTTGCCTGACAGTGTTGCACAAAATACAAACTCTGCAGCTGCAGGGACAACCCCCAGGGATCTTCAAAACCCTTGCATTTACAAAACCCACAACCTTCAGAGCATAAGGCAAATGGCTCAACTATTTAGCCACGGACAGCCCCACTCTTTGGAATGAAATAGTTTTATGCACTGTCTGCACATTCAAATTCTTGGCTTACTATCAGGTATACTCACACTATTCAACTACAGCCTTTTCTAGCTGATTTGGCTGCATCCTGAGAATGTTTAAATTTCCCAACTTTTTCCTAAAATGTCAACATTTCCAAGCTACATCCTGAGAATGTCTAAATTTCTTAGCCATATACTATATCCTGAGAATGTCTAAATTTCCTAGCCATATACTATATCCTGAGAATGTCTAAATTTCCTAGCCATATACTATATCCTGAGAATGTCTAAATTTCCTAGCCATATACTATATCCTGAGAATGTCAAAATTTTCTAGCCATATACTATATCCTGAGAATGTCAAAATTTCCTAGCCATATACTATATCCTGAGAATGTCTAAATTTCCTAGCCATATACTAAATCCTGAGAATGTCTAAATTTCCTAGCCATATACTATATCCTGAGAATGTCTAAATTTCCTAGCCATATACTATATCCTGAGAATGTCTAAATGTCTTAGCCATATATTCTTTGAATGTCCAAAACTGGCTAGCTAAATCATGGAAATGTAAGCATTTCTTGATATACATAATGGAACCTCACTTTTCCATTCTCTATCCGATTCTGGTACACACATATTCAACCTCACTTTTCCATTCTCTGATCTGGTACACACACACATACTGGAACCTCACTTTTCTATTCTGTCTGATTGCGATACACACTGAACCTCATTTTTCCATTCCTTGTCTGATTCTGGTAAATTCACGCATACAGGAACCTCACTTTTCCATTCTCTAATGCTTCTGGTGTGTGTATACACACACTCTGGAACCTCAATTTTTCATTCTATATCTGATTCTGGTACACACACACACACATTAAAACCTTACTGGTTGCTACTCAGCTCATGCACTTTGCTGGTTTACTAAACCAGAGTTTCCTATTGTGTGTTCCACAGATCCTCAGGGGTCCCCAGAACAGATTTGAGAGGTCCGTGACATCATTTATAAAAATCCCTGCACAGATTCTGGTTCCCCATTTGGGAGTGAGGGGTGGGGAAACGGACCCAGTTTCCCTAATAAGGCCACAAGGGCAATAAGGGCAGTTTTCTTCAAAGTTGGCGTGCACCTGCCTGAGAGGCAAGGAACCAACAGTCTGCATACAAATAAGCCAGATTTGTAAAACAGATATGCACACACAAAACTCAAGTTCATGGTCAAGGCCAAAGTCCAGAAATGGACAAACAACCAAAATTTTCACCAAGTTTACAGCCAGTGAACGCTAAGAAGAAGATTTACTAGTTATAAAAAAAAGATTTTTATTCTAGTATTCATTAATTATAATCAAGTCTTTAGTATGACCGTTAAACACGTATGGGGTCCGCAGAAGGCCTTAAAAAGTAAGAGAAGTCTGCAGGTGTCAGCTAACTGGGAACCCAGAGTACTAGACCAACAAGCAAACCCTAACCCTGCATACATAGCAAAGCATACACACAAAAAACATTCAATCTACATTAAAGAAATGCAATCTACTCAACCATAAAACAAATAACATGAACAAGAAAAGCAAAAGAAACGTGGACATCCCATGGAGGGACAAAGCTGTAAGGATATGAAGTAATATCATCATCATTACGTGCCAAGCTGATATGCCTAAACTGGATACTAGGACATTTCCTGGAAATCTAACCCCTTTCCCCTTCTTCGAGAAGCCACAAAGCCGACACTTCCGGTTGGGTCCAGTTACCCATAAATATCACTGCTGTTACGTGTTTACCAGATGCATAGTTAATGCTATTGGCTGCGTTCGTGCTTGTGCAAATGTTTAGGAGTCAGGATATGACTACATTAACTAAAATATCATGGGGGGTGTTTTTGCGTCAAATAGAATTTTTTTTTAAAGTCAAGCTGACTTAAAGACGGGTTTCTCAATGGTTTTTTATAATCTTTTACATTATATTTGAGGTGTCTCAATGGTTGTTACATATCTATTACATTATATTTAAGGTTTCTCAATGTCTGTTTCTTATCTATTACATTTTATTCTGGGTTTCTCAATGGTTGTTTCTCATCTACTACATTATATTCTGGGTTTCTTCATGGCTGTTGTTATTACACTACACTCTGGGGTTTTAGAAAGCTGTCTGTTACCTATTCAATTATATTTTTAACCTCCTAATGGTTGCCTGCCATCTACCACATAATTTTCTGGGTCTCAAGGGTGCAACAGCGAAAACTAAACAAAAACACGAAAACTACAACTCAACAATAAAATAAACAACTTCCATCGACACACACCTCATTCACCGCCTAGCGCTCACTTCCATGCCCGGCTCAAAGCTTTTCTGGCGGCTCACTTCCATGCCCGGCTCAAAGCTTTTCTGGCGGCTCACTTCCATGCCCGGCTCAAAGCTTTTCTGGCGGCTAACTTCTGGGTGATGAAGGAGACCAGTAACATAACCCCCAGGACGCTGCCGATAAAGAGGTAATCAAAGTCTTCCTTCAGCACATCAAACATCCGGGAAGGCATCACACGGGTGTAGAACAGATCTGGGGAAGTAGAATCATACATCAAACATGAGCTAAGACATTATACAAACACATGGGTGTAGAACAGATCTGGGGAAGCAGAATCATACATCAAACATGAGCTATGACATTATACAAACACATGGGTGTAGAACAGATCTGGGGAAGCAGAATCATACATCAAACATGAGCTATGACATTATACAAACACACGGGTGTAGAACAGATCTGGGGAAGTAGAATCATACATCAAACATGAGCTAAGACATTATACAAACACATGGGTGTAGAACAGATCTGGGGAAGCAGAATCATACATCAAACATGAGCTATGACATTATACAAACACACGGGTGTAGAACAGATCTGGGGAAGTAGAATCATACATCAACCATGAGCTAAGACATTATACAAACACATGGGTGTAGAACCGATCTGGGGAAGCAGAATCATACATCAAACATGAGCTAAGACATTATACAAACACATGGGTGTAGAACAGATCTGGGGAAGTAGAATCATACATCAAACATGAGCTAAGACATTATACAAACACACGGGTGTAGAACAGATCTGGGGAAGTAGAATCTTACATCAAACATGAGCTAAGACATTATACAAACACATGGGTGTAGAACAGATCTGGGGAAGTAGAATCATACATCAAACATGAGCTAAGACATTATACAAACACATGGGTGTAGAACAGATCTGGGGAAGCAGAATCATACATCAAACATGAGCTATGACATTATACAAACACATGGGTGTAGAACAGATCTGGGGAAGCAGAATCATACATCAAACATGAGCTATGACATTATACAAACACATGGGTGTAGAACAGATCTGGGGAAGCAGAATCATACATCAAACATGAGCTATGACATTATACAAACACATGGGTGTAGAACAGATTTGGGGAAGTAGAATCATACATCAAACATGAGCTAAGACATTATACAAACACACAGGTGTAGAACAGATCTGGGGAAGTAGAATCTTACATCAAACATGAGCTAAGACATTATACAAACACATGGGTGTAGAACAGATCTGGGGAAGTAGAATCATACATCAAACATGAGCTATGACATTATACAAACACATGGGTGTAGAACAGATCTGGGGAAGTAGAATCATACATCAAACATGAGCTATGACATTATACAAACACATGGGTGTAGAACAGATCTGGGGAAGTAGAATCATACCTCAAACATGAGCTAAGACATTATACAAACACATGGGTGTAGAACAGATCTGGGGAAGTAGAATCATACATCAAACATGAGCTATGACATTATACGAACACATGGGTGTAGAACAGATCTGGGGAAGCAGAATCATACATCAAACATGAGCTAAGACATTATACAAACACATGGGTGTAGAACAGATCTGGGGAAGCAGAATCATACATCAAACATGAGCTAAGACATTATACAAACACATGGGTGTAGAACAGATCTGGGGAAGCAGAATCATACATCAAACATGAGCTAAGACATTATACAAACACACGGGTGTAGAACAGATCTGGGGAAGCAGAATCATACATCAAACATGAGCTAAGACATTATACAAACACACGGGTGTAGAACAGATCTGGGGAAGTAGAATCTTACATCAAACATGAGCTAAGACATTATACAAACACATGGGTGTAGAACAGATCTGGGGAAGCAGAATCATACATCAAACATGAGCTAAGACATTATACAAACACACGGGTGTAGAACAGATCTGGGGAAGTAGAATCTTACATCAAACATGAGCTAAGACATTATACAAACACATGGGTGTAGAACAGATCTGGGGAAGTAGAATCATACATCAAACATGAGCTAAGACATTATACAAACACATTTGGGGAACTCAAATCATTAAACAAAAATGAGGGAAGGTATTATGAAACAAATCATGGGAAAGAAATAATTTATCAGACATGAGGAAATGCATCACATGAGTACAGAATTAATTATGGGAAGCGAAATCATTAAAACATTAGGGAAGACACCTTAGGCATAGAATAAATTGTAGGAAGTGAAGTCATACATCAAACATGAGGGTAGACATTAAAAAAAAAAAAATTCAAATTTAAATGAGAAAGTGAATATGTACAAGAAAGACATCAGTGCTTTCCTACACTGCACACAAATCCACCATTTCTATACTGTTTATCATTATATGTACACTTCTAACCACATACCACACACAGTCATCTGCACTCTTTTTTTTTTTACTACATACCACACATAGTCCTTACCTCTATACTATTTACCATACACTCACTTATACCACACACGCAGTCACTATCTCTATATTATTTACCATACACTCACTCATACAACACACAGTAACTTTCTGTATATCTTTTATTTTTACTACATACCACACAAACATTATCTCTATACTATTTACCATACACTCACATACCACACACAGTCACTATCTCTATATGATTTACCATGCACTCACTGTCTCTAAAAATTTTACATTCCCTACACAAACAGTCACTACCCCTATAATGTGTACAAACACTCCACACAATCAGTCACTATCCTGATAATTTTTACAACACTCTCCGCACATTTCATATTCCTATAGTTTTTTTGCAACAAATCCCACACAAACACTCACGGTCCCTATAACGTTTACAACAGTCCCCACACAAACACTCACTGTCCGTATAACATTTACAACAGTCCCCACACAAACATTCACTGTCCCTATAACGTTTACAACAGTCCCCACACAAACACTCACTGTCCCTATAATGTTTACAAAAGTCCCCACACAAACACTCACTGTCCCTATAATGTTTACAACAGTCCCCAGACAAACACTCACTGTCCCTATAATGTTTAACAGTCCCCACACAAACACTCACTGTCCCTTTAACGTTTACAAAAGTCTCCACACAAACACTCACTGTTCCTATAAAGTTTACAACAGTCCCCACACAAACACTCACTATCCCTATAAAATTTACAACAGTCCCTACAAAAACACTCACTGTCCCTATAATGTTTACAAAAGTCCCCACACAAACACTCACTGTCCCTATAATGTTTAACAGTCCCCACACAAACACTCACTGTCCCTATAATGTTTACAACAGTCCCCACACAAACACTCACTGTCCCTATAATGTTTACAACAGTCCCCACACAAACACTCACTGTCCCTATAATGTTTACAAAAGTCCCCACACAAACACTCACTGTCCCTATAATGTTTACAACAGTCTCAACACAAACACTCACTGTCCCTATAATGTTTACAACAGTCTCCACACAAACACTCACTGTCCCTATAATGTTTAACAGTCCCCACACAAATACTCACTGTCCCTATAATGTTTACAACAGTCCCCAGACAAACACTCACTGTCCCTATAACGTTTACAACAGTCCCCACACAAACATCACACTTCCATACTGACCTATGCCGTAGACAAACACCAGGGATGTAGACTCCAGGCCGGCAGGGGACGTGTAGATCCCATTGATGTTGAACATGCTTCTGTTGTAGTTGACCAAAGCGTCCGTGTTGATGGGCATCTCTGGGATGTAGGGGATGGTGCCCTCTTCCCTGAAATTCATGAGGGCATTGAGTTTACTGTTATTTCTTCCCCACAGTAATGACAGCTAATCCTGCCTATATCCATGACAGTAATACATACAGTTTATTATAACCATTTCCCTTTCAGCAATAACATAAAATTAAAAGGTAAAGTCAGGAGATGTGAACCAGTGTCATTGCACACGGTTATAAACCATAAGTGCTCTGCCACCAGTAAGGCCCAAGATAACAATAACCAAAGGTTAACATAATAATAACATACAATTAATTGGCTCTACTTTTCAAAAATGACCTTGGCTCCCACTTCAACCCAGCCTGCAGTGGGTGCCAGGTATAGTCTTAAGAAGTAAAGGTGGTGGGCGTAATGCTGAGCACCCAGTGCTGATTGGTCTATAAAACACAGGTATGGCCTATATGTCCAAAAGGCAGGGAAAAGGGTCCCTTACTTGTTTGGGGGAGGGGGGGGGGGGGGGCTTTACTTCTGATACAGTAATGATACAATTAACTGTACCTACTTCACATATCTGGTGTGATGATGACCACATCACCCACCCAGTGCCACCCTTTACACATCACCCACTCAGTGCCACCCTTTACATTGATGATGACCACATCACCCACCCAGTGCCACCCTTTACACATCACCCACCCAGTGCCACCCTTTACACATCACTCACCCAGTGCCACCCTTTACACATCACCCATCCAGTGCCACCCTTTACACATCACCCACCAAGTGTCACCCTTTACACATCACCCACCCAGTGCTGGTTTACACATCACCCACTCAGTGCTGGTTTACACATCACCCACCCAGTGCTGGTTTACACATCACCCACTCAGTGCTGGTTTACACATCACCCACTCAGTGCCAGCTGGTCTACAAAATATAGCTCTTGTCCTATAGGCCTGAAGGTGTGGAAATGGGTCCTTTACTTTTACTTACTTCCCATACAGCAATGACAGACAAAAAATTGTGCCTACTTCACACACAGCAATGAAATGCAATTAATTGTGCCTACATCCAATATAGTAATGACACACAATTAATTATGACTACTTTCCATATAGTCAGTAAGTAAAAAAAAAAAAAAAAAAAACGCCACCAGCACATATGATGCAAGACCCATAGTTTAACAGTGGTCTTCTGCATTTACCCTGAAAACAGCAGCTGGGACATTATGGCAGGGTTGACAGCTAGGCTGCGATATCTGCACCTTCCAGCCCAACACATGAATTTTGGCAAAAATCCTATTAAATATTTGGCTTTTAAAAAACTAGTAAATCCACATTACCCCCCCCCCCCCCCCCCCCCCTTCCAAGGGCCCCTAACTCAAATGTGGAGGATAGAGGCAACCAACAAGTGCTGGTGGTTCTACTTACATGGTTTCTGGTGTCGGGATCACAGGTCTCCTTGGGTCCAGCAATGCTTTTGGTAAGGACAGGATGCCTCCAAGCTTCAGCGCAACTGTGGTGGGTGATATTGTTGTGGGGAGGGGGGGGGGGGGGGGGGGGTGTCAGAATATTACATTTACTTTATGTTACATGACATGACTATTTAAATTTATTTGACATGAAATGTGGTTGGTGAGCTGTCGTGTGTATGTGTATGCATACATGTGTGCGCGCACACGCTGAGGAAGAGGGGGGGGGGGGGGGGGTAGAAATTACATTTATGTGACATGAAATGTGACTGGTGGTTGCCATGGGGTGGGGGTGATCATCATCAGGTGCCTTGTCCACTGAGCGATCGTGCCTCTGCACAACTTGCTATCTCCAACAGCACTAATAGGATCATGCCATGACAGAAGGCTGTCAAGACTCTTTTCACACTGTGCTTCCCTCTCTCTCTTTTCATAAATCTTACCAGTAGCGACAATATCTTTGTTTACTGCTTTTCATAACATGGCCAAAAAATGATGACTGTCTCCTTCTGATGTTTGTGATAAGTTGTCTTCAGGGGGAGGAAGCGATAGAGACAGACACAGAGATACAGAGACAGAGAGGGAGACGGGGGAGGGGGGGGGGGAGGAGAGAGAGAGGTGGGGGGTTACACTTAAGTCACATGAGATGTGGTGGATGATGGATAGTTGTCATGGGGGAGGAAGGTATGGCATGCTTATGATACTCTTGCTGGCAATCTCTTTCTCTGTAACTGTGCCTCCAGTTCTCATGTGATTTCTTCTCTTTGTAGACACCTCTCTCTAAAAGTTTTCTCTCTCTCTCACACTCACTCACTCTTACATGCACGCACGCACACACACAAGAGCTTACTTATAATACTCTTGCTGGCAACCCTTTTCTCTGTAACTGTGCCTCCATTTCTCATGAGCCTTCTTTTTTTTGTACATCTCTCTCTCTCTCTCTCTCTCTCTCTAAGTTCTCTCACACATATAAACTAACTTATAATACTCTTGCTGGCAACCCCTTTCTCTGTAACTGTGCCTCCATATCTCATGTGTTTTCTTCTCCATGTACACATATCTCTCTTTCTCACTCACTCACTACTCTCTCTCTCTCGTGCACATGCACACAACTTACTTATAATACTCTTGCTGGCAATCCCTTTCTCCGTAACTGTGGCCTCCATAGCAAAAACTGGCATTGGGAAAATGTATGACTGTCGCATGACAAGCGGAGGCAAAGGTGGTGAAAAGGACGAGAAGGCGGTTGAGTTGCTCTGTTCTTTTCCCTCATACAACTCCAGCACAGCGATTTCATGCCGCCGATGTTTTTCATTGAAATAGAAATACTGCACACACAAAAAATGTACAATTTAAATTTGCATATTCAAGTTTTAACAAAGCTAGAAGCTAGGATCTAGTGCACACATCTACGCATGTCTTCCACCAACCTGGATTCAAGTCTATATATGTGAAAATGTGTATATATGTGTATACACGTGTGCATGTATGTATACATGCATGTATATGTGAATGTGTATGTGTATCTGTGTATGTATGCATGCATGTGTGTGTGTATGTGCGTGCTTATGTGTGGATGTATGTGCATGCGAATGTGTGTGTGAGTGCATGCATGCTTGCATGTATGTATGTATGTACATACAAGGCGATGTCAATAAGTATGTCATAAATGGTTATGGGATGGCAGGACAATGTAGTTTGTGGTTACTAAAAGTGCAACATGAAACTTTCTGTCTCTGTGGCGCTAGGTGTTACATGCACATTTGCATCATAGGAACAAAATGGCGACTGTAATTACAGGGAGTCCCTCAAACGTTCTGCTGTGCGTTTTTTTGGGGCAAAAGGGCTGCCTGCGAAGGATATTCATAAGGGAACACTTCCTGTTTGTGCTGATAAATGTTTATCCCGTAAAGCGATGCATAACTGGGTAACACACACAAGTTCTCAGGGACACTCTAGAATTGTAGATGAAGTCCGATCCGGTTGTCCTAATGAGACTGCAACAGACACATCCGTGCAGTGGTTGGAGATGATTAGAGGTGACAGGGAAGTAATGGTATTCTCTGTAGCAGCCGCAATAGGGTGCTTACATGGTTCAGCATACAGCAAAATGCATGATCGACTGAAATTTAAGAAAGTGTGGTCAAGGTTTGTATCCAGACAATTGACGGCTGAACACAAAATGAACTGATAAGGCCTGTCCTTGCAGCATCTGTCTTTATGCAGATGAAGAAGACTTGCTGAACAGGATTATTACTGGGAATGAATCATGGGTGCATCACTACCAGCCTGAACCAAAACATGCTCCAATGCAATGGAAACATCCTTCTTCGCCTTGTGTTAAAAAATTCAAGGTTATGCCATCAGCAAGGAAGGTTACGTTTACAGTGTTCTGGGATAGTCAAAGAGTGCTTTTAACCAATATAAAAGAAAAAGGCACCAGTAACTGACTGATTGTATATCTGTTTCGCCTGAGTGTTGAGCGCCGGCCAGATTATCAAATCAAATGAAAAGTAGAGCCAATCAGCTTCATATTATCAGAAATGACAAGTGAACGTTGCAGCCAGAAAGCCTACATCAGCAATATACAATACCATAAATACAAACAAAAGTACACAAAGATCACTTAACTGAAACACATGTGTTTGGCCTGCTGAATCTCTAACACATATGTGACCACCAGAAATAAATACACAGCAAAGAAAAAAAGCTGTGAACAGCATGGGACATAACTCAGAAATATTAGATTAAACTATGTTGGATGTTAAGTCCCCTCAGCGGAAATACTCACCACAATCCAGTTCTCTGAATGGATAACTTTCACGGGCCCCCCTGCCCTCTTGTGGGTCTGGTGGTAGACTATGTGGCCTGTAACCCCATCCACAAGGTAGAGAGAGAAGAATGGTGTTGGGCCTGAAAATAAATGCCATATGTTTTGTACAATGGAAACAAAATTTTTTATTTAAAAAAATATTAAAACTTTTAAAAATGTGTAATATTTAAAAAAATTAAGGACCCTTTTCACACTGGTGTCACATCAGGCATATAGTTCTTGGCTTATATTTTCATACATTAATCGACAGTCTGGTGGTAATGTGATCAACATCATGCTGGCTGCCTTTGTTTCCCAGAATATTATCTAGTATAAATAAGACAGAAATGTTAAATAATTTCTTTTTCTAGTTCATTCAATCAATCAGGCACCATTTCAACAATAAAGGTTTCTTTCAATGGATCTCAAATACTCTGCTCCCTCCAATTATCCATCGGTGTAAATGTGTGTCTATTCGGGCTTTGGGTAAGAGTTGTAGACATGTTCAAGGGTCTTTGCATGCAGTACTAGGTCCCATTCTTCAGCCTTTCTGACTTTGCCTGGGATTGTTGTTGTGACTGTATAGTTAGGCTGTAGGTCAATACTGTGTGCCTGGATCATTTCCCATGTTGAAGGGTCTTTAGAAAGGGTTTCACTGTTTTGGTGTAGTACAATTTTGATAGATGGTGGAAGCTTTGTCTTTTCAGTTAAGCTGTTTGCCATTCTGTGCATGGGTTTGTTGTTCATGCGTTTACATTTTTTTTATAAGGTAAACACCTTTTATTCCCTCTGAAGGCTCAAGCTCTGGAGGCCAGAAGTTGTGTATGCTTCTATGATATACTCAAGTTTTGGTCATATGTATCCTGTATATACTTGTCATACAGTGTTGGCATCTGCATCCCCGCTTGTTCCAGTAAGTTTCTGCCTGAACCGCAGGGTAGCTCTCCTTTGGGTGTCTTCAATGTGGGGGCTCCAGGTTAGTCTTTTGTCAAATTTTACTCCCAAATATGTAGGGTTTTCCTCTTTTGGAAAGATGTTGCCATCTAGGTACAGATCAACTTGTTCTAGCTTTGTGGAAAGAAAGAAGAGAGTCAAGATTGTTATGGTCTGGTTTATTGTGACTCCCCAAGAGTCTGTCCATACTTGAACTGTATTTATAGCTTCCTGCATTCTTGTTTTAGTTGTTCCTACATGTTCAGCTTGAGTCCATATGGCCAATTCATCTGCATGTACACCCTTGTGAATGAGAGTCGTTAACTGTTTTGGGAGGTCATTGATCAAAAGAATTTATTTATTTCAGAAACCTAGTCCACTACGGAGCAGGATATATTCTGAATAACTGGACACAAATGGGTGCTGACGGTTTTGAATAACTAGACTAAATGAATTCCTGAATGTTCTGAATAATTAGAAAAAAGGCAGTACTAAATGTCCTCATCTGTGTTCATCTTTAAAAGAGTGGTTGTTGATTAAAGCTAGGCTGTGATATCTGCACCTTTCGGCCGAACATATCCAATATTCGAAAACCATTTTGAGGTATGCTTGTTAAAGAACAATGAACTGATTGCCCTCACACAAGATGTTTTAAATCAATATTTCTTGATGTTTCACACAAATGTTTACCTTTACTGACAGCTGCCTGTGGTTGCTCTTCTCCCTCAGCCACAACTACCACGAGGTTTGGGTTCAAGTACTTGTACAATACGCTGCGGTCACCCAGGACTCGTCCCTGGGAGTGGACATGTTCTGATTGGGCAAAAGAAATCAAATACCATTAGAACATTCTAAAATACCAAATCTCAGAGATGAAGATAATGTTCAAAAATTCTCAACCCAAGCAGTTGGCTTCATGTTTTTTTGGGTGTGGGTACTTCTAAGCAAACTAACTCTCTCCACAAGCTTCAGGCCAGCAACAAGAGCAATGAAATGCTCACATTCCTTATGACTGGTCATAAACCTCTAAGCAACAACCACCACTGATTTAAGTCAGCAGTAAAAGCACTGTGACACCCACACCCCTACCAATGACCCTGAACCTCTAAGCAACCACCACCACTGATTTAAGTCCGCAGTAAAAGCACTGTAACACCCACACCCCTACCAATGACCCTGAACCTCTAAGCAATCACCACCACCCACCTACTGATCAGAGTCAGCAGTAAAAGCACTGTAACACTCACACCCCTTACCAATGGCTCTCTTCCCATAGACTCCAGTGATTGTCTGCTGGGACTTCTGCAGATCCAGGTTCCACACCTCCTCTAAACTGAGGCCTTCTTTACCAGCTACAAGTCTGTGAAGATAAAACATTAACTGTGATTGCTTCATTCATTCAATCCCTGACTGATTTAACCCTATCGCCCACGAGAGGTTGCAAACCCAGCATCTTCAGCTGTGACTCAATCCTGTATATTCTGCTCACCCAGCATTTCTGCTAAAGTCTGTACCCACGAAGGTTAATTAACAGCACTGGGTTCTGTTTGCACCTGGGCGGTGTTCAGGAGGCCTGGATATGAATATATTGTCTAAAAATAGCATTTCAGGGTCTTTTGAACTAAACAGCTTTTTAAAAACCATTCTGACATAAACTGCACATAGACTTAGTATTAGAATTTCAACAAGGGGGTCACTGCATAATTTATCTGATACATCTGTTAAAGTATGGGGAAATGTATTTCATTACATGCTCAGTTCCTTTTTGTGTTTATTGGTTATTCTATTGATTTATTTAAAACAAATTTTTTTTTATGTAGATACATTTTAAAAATTAATTAGTTAGCTGTGTAAACTTTTTTTGTTGTTTTTGTTGTTGTTTTCAAAAAGATTTTTGAGGGGATTTGTGGATTCATGGCTCTTTTTTAAAGTGTATCCGGGGTGAAAAGGTTAGAAAATGATTGCTTCTATCATGCATGTGGTGTTCTGTCAGACAAGTCATTGTATATATAAGTTATGTTACATCACACAAGTCACTGTATATAAAAGTGATATTTCATCACGTAAGTCGATATTTATAAAACTTACATTCCATCAAACAAGTAATGTAAATAAAAGTTACGTTTAATCAGACAAGACAATGTATATAAAAGTTACGTTCCGCCACACAAGTCAACGTATATAAAAGTTACATTTCATCACATAAGTCAATGTACAGAAAAGTTACATTCCATCATACAAGTCAATGTATAGAAAAAGTTACGTTTCACCACAGAAGTCAATGTACAAGAAAAACAAAACAACTTTTACTTGCCAAAAAAGTCAATGTGTAGCAAGAAGGACAGCACAATGGCAGTTACCTGTATCCTGTCATGATGCCTGTTTCAGGTTTAACAAGATGGAAGAAGAACTGCATGTGAGAGTCCCGCAGGGCTGACTCACTGGTTGGTGGGTAGATGTGTGGCTGGGGAAGACAACAACACTTGTCATCACATTAACTACGCTGTGAGGCAATTGTGGACAAGACAAGACAAGACAACTAGGGATATAATTTACATAACAGACTAGCAACCCAATATGAGAACTGTCAGGCTGGCAATCCAATCTGTGTACAGTAAGCCAGACTAGCAATTCAATCTGTGAACCACCAGCTAGACTAGCAACCCAATCTTTGGATATTAGCCAGACTAACTCAATCTCTGAACCATCAGCCAGACTAGCAAACCAATCTGATTTGCAATCTAATATGTGAACCAGCAGCCAGACTAACAACTCAATACATTGATAGTCAGATTGGCAACCCAATCTGTGAAACAGACTAACAACCCAATGTTAAGATAATTAGCCAGAATAGCAACCTAATCTGTAGATAGTCAACCCAACTAGCAATCCAATCTGTGAAACATCAACCAAACTCAATCTGTTAAACAGACTAACACCACAATATGTGAATAGTCAGTAAGACTAGCAACTCAATCTATGGACAGTTGACAAACAAGTGCTTGTCTAAATCATTCTGGGGACTGTAAGTCACATTAACGACTCATTCTGTGAACAGTTAGATTAACAACCCAATCTTTGGACTGTTAATAAAACAACTAAATCTGTGGACTGTTGGCCAGACTAAAAACTATCTGGGGGCCAGGCTTCATCAGAGAAAGGTGTTCTAAAGTTCTAGTCCTGATTCCGTGATCTCTGCAGTTCAAAGTCTATGCCAGAATGAGTTATTTATAAAATAAACGTCATTATCCATACAAATCCAATTTCAAAAACTGGCAAATATAACAAGGACCTACCTTGATTTTCTCATCGATGATGATGATGCCTTTCAGAAACTCGGCATCCATCTCACTCAGCATTTCTGCCTGAATCACCTTGAAGCCTAGGTCATAGCCTTGGCCCTGATGACCTTTGATCAAGGCTCCGCTGACTGGGTTGAATGACACAAGAAAACCATTTCCTGTTTTCTGGAGACAAAGAAATGTAGTAATGATAAAATACAACAGCAAACACAAAACACGTGAAGGTGATCTGCCACTGTTAAAGATGAACAAAGCAACTAATAAGAAACTTGTTTAAACAGATGAAAGATACATCTCTCTACCTTGCTCTATGGCCCGAGTCCCAGCATAGAAAGATCATTTATGATACAATACAACTAGCAATGATCCGAAGGTCACCTGCTTTGTTAGGCCTCCACAGGCCCCCAGGTGAACAGCCCTGCTCTATAGAACATTATATAGATATGGTATATTATATTTTGTTCTATATCTTAATCTTCATCTATACCAATCATCAACCAGGGGGTAGATGATTTCAGTATTATTTTAGCAAGTGTGTGTGTAGTAGCCTGCCATTGCCATACACTCTCTCCTGGACTTACAACCTATGCCATTTACAAACATCCACACCTACAATCCCCCCCCCCCTCCCCCTAAAAAAATTGTACATATACAAAAGTAACTACATTGGAAGTGCAAAAGAGTTCCCAGAACTGATGCCTAGAGCGCACCAGGGTCCAGACATCAGATCCTTGTTTGACACTACCACACATGGCAGAGTGTCTGAAATTGCAGTTTGAATGAAATTAGTGCTGACTTAACGAACAGTTTGCCGTGTGGCACTGGTAGTCATGTCTATCCACAAACTTCTGTCACAAGTACTTTTAATCAACTCTAACACAGATTATCCCCCATGCCGTGATGTCAAACTGTCCAACATCATTTTGGTCCCCCTGCCTCTCCTCCCCCCCCCAACTTGCCCACCATCATGATGCAGTGCAGTCTGTTGATGCTACTGCTATTTTTACTGACTAATCAGCACTAGACGGGGGATGTGGTCAATTTCATGAAGGCCACTTCTACTCCCCAGGACATTTCCTTGAACTCATTTCAGGCCAGGCCAACCTGCATGCATGCATCTATATATATACAAATAATATATATATATATATATATATATATATATATATATATATATATATATATATATATATATATATATATATATATATATATATATATATATATATATATATATATATATATAAAACACACATATATATACACACATACACACGCACGCACGCATGCACACACACATACATACATGGGGAGAGAGAAACAGAAAGTAAGAGAGAAAGCGGGTGGAGAGAGAGAGGGGTAGAGGAATGAAGAATGTAATAGAAACAGAAGAGTTAAAAAAAAGAGAAAGACAGGGAGGGAGAAATAATGAGAGAGCAAAAAGAGTTAAAGAGAGGAAACAGAAAATAAAATTTAAAAAAAAAAAGAGAGAAAATAGGGAGAGGGACACAGACACAAAATGGGAGAGTGAAGAAAGAAAAGAGAATGGGGTAGGGTGGGGTGGGGGGGGGGGGAGGGAGGGATAGAATAATAAAGAGAAAATGAGCAAGACAAAGTGGAAGAAACATGGGGAACGAGAAAATGAGACAGAGACGAGTTAGAGGAGCTCCTCCACTCACCTTGCTAACACCAAGCACTGTACCCTGAGGCTCATGAGGAAAGTGAGCAGTGGTTCTCTGAACCACCAGGATCAGCTTCTCCGTCCCATACCGGCTGAACGGGACCAGGTCTGGGACAAACTGCTGCCAAGCTATCTTACCTGTGTGGCTGCGGATGCCGTAAATCTGCAAAACCCAGGTGAGGAAACATTTTATTAAAGGCAATAGCGTGATGGGTAAAAGGAGATGCAGAGGTGGTGAACTACATGTGGTGATTCACTAGGACCAGAACTCATACTGGTCATGTTCTATCTACACCTCTCCAGTCATCCTAGACCAGGGCTATTCAACTGTTGACTCAGGGGCCAAAATGTTCAAAATTGGGGATCGTCACAGGCCAGAAGCCCCAGCCCCAGCATAGAAAGACCATAAATCCAATACAACTAGCAGTGATCCGCGCGCCACTTGCTAGACCACGGTGGGCCAGATTTGGCCGGCAGGTCGCCAGTTGAATAGCTCTGACCTAGACACCGCTTCCCAACACAGGGGCCTGGTTAAAGTGGATAGCATCGACATTCCTTTAGAGTAAAAGTACATCTGAGAGGTGAGGAACAAACAGTCAGCACATAAATAAGCCAGATCTGTAAAAGTCCTAAAACAAGACAAAAGTTCAGAAGTGGAGTAACAACCAGGACCTTCTGTCGTAGTTTACAGCAGGCGAATATAAAGAAGAAGATGGATAAAAGAGCAAGAGAAAAATTAGGGCGTACAAACTGGGACAACAAGATCAAAGACCTGACTGAAGACTGTGGTGTTAATGAGAGATGGATAATCAGGATCCATCTCATCTACAGGCAGGACACATGATGATGATGATGATAACGTAACATCCTTCTGCTCTTCCTCCAGTCACCTTGCTGAAGTGTGGGAAAAGTGTGGGGTGTGTGTGTGTGTGAGTCCGTGAGTGTGTGAGTGAGGGAGGGTGAGGTGTGTGTGTGTGTATGTGGGGGTGGGGGGGGGGATGCAAGGAACTTCTGTGTGCTCTTGCCAGTGCTTTGTATAAGTTACAGTTGTACCACTTTTTTTTTTACAGCAGAACACCTGGGAGGAGGGCGAGGGAAAGGTCAAGAAAGAGGTGGATAAACAGTGTCATTGAAACCTGCAAAACGATGAACAAATCCATTGCCCAAGCCTTCCCAGAAGCACAAGACAAATACAGAAAACAATGACACCGGGCTACAATCTTGTATCAGTGAGACGACAAAAGAAGAAGAAGAAGAAGACAGTTGTACCTCTGTATATGTTAGGCAACTTACACCCTGTATAGGGTAATCAATAAATATATGGCGAATTGCACAGTACCAAAATATTAAATACATTAAACAGACAGACATGTACTGAACACACTTGCTTCTGCAGCGAGGCTCTGTCATCAATTGGACAGATTCGATTCCTGGTATAGTAACTAAAGTTACTAAATTTTATGTTATCTAATGTGTCTTTCTGTTTTTCTAGAATTTATTTCTGTCTATTTCTGTGGCCTCAAGAGTTCAGACTGTTCTTGATGCCGTTGTTCCATAATTTAAGACTGTCTTCCCCTTGCTCTGAATTCCTTATATTTCTTCAGCCTCCAGTGCAGCTCTCTGTGGCAGCTGGTCCAGGGCATTTTTGTCAGATGACCAAACCATCACAAAATAGCATGCAAACCATATAATTCCCCCAAATAAAAACAGCATTCAAATCATCCAGTTCCTTGCGTTGCTTAACAAAGTAGCAATGACATACATTCCCTAAGAAGTAGCATTCAAATCATCTAGCCCTCCTCTCCTCCAACTACAGTAGCAATAATAACGGAAGTAGATTTCAAACCATCTATTCTCCCCCCCCCCCCCCTTTTTTTTTTTTTTACAGTAGCAATAATAACAGAAGTAGATTTCAAACCATCTATTCCCCCCCCCCCCCCCCCTTTTCCCCTTTTTTACAGTAGCAATAATAATGGAAGTAGATTTCAAACCATCTATTCCCCACCCCCACCCCCTCCCCCTTTTTTTTTACAGTAGCAATAATAATGGAAGTAGATTTCAAACCATCTATTCTCCTCCACCCCCTCCTTTTTTTTTTTACAGCAGCAATAATAACAGAAGTAGCATTCAAACCCCCTATCACCCCCAAATACTGTAGCAATAATAACAGAAGTAGCATTCAAACCTCCTATCTTCCCCCAAATACTGTAGCAATAATAACAGAAGTAGCATTCAAACCATCTATCTTCCCCCAAATATAGTAGCAATAATAACAGAAGTAGCATTGAAACCTCCTATCTCCCCCCACCCCCCAAATACTGTAGCAATAATAACAGAAGTAGCATTGAAACCACCCCCAAATACTGTAGCAATAATAACAAAGTAGCATTCAAACCTCCTATCTCCCCCAAATATAGTACAAATATTACAAAAGTAGCATTCAAACCACCCACCTGTTCCAAACTAAAGTAGCAATAAAAGAAGTTGATAGTAATGACAAAAAAAGCACACATACATCCATCTTCCCTAAATGAAACATCAGTAACACTTACCTTCCCGACTGAAGTAGCAACCACGATGATCTTATGCAAGTTAAAATCATCCCGAATTAGATCCTCCTCCTCAGGCTCCTCCTCTTCTATAGCCTCCAGTGACTTAGAGTGATGAGGATGGTGACCCAAGATGTGGCTCACAAGTGTGTGAGTCATGCCCTAGAAGAAGGAAAGACAGATGGAACAAGTTTACTGACAACAATATCCTAGTCTAAAATCAAAAGAGAATCCTGCGAATATTTTAGGCAGACAAGATCCCAAATGAAAAACCAAGGAAGAAAACTGTTCATCACTGGTAAAAGCTGTCAAAAGAAAGAAGATGGAGATGGCTCGGATATGTCTGCAGAATGTCTTGTGCCAATTTGGCAAGGGCAGTTCTGATGGAGGGCAGATGGTAAAAGGAGACATGGACAAACTAAGGATACCTGGAGAAGGACAGGAGAAAGGGAAATGAAGGAATTAAAAAGATATGGGATACTATAAGCAAAAAGTTTTAGACAGGCAGCAAAGATCACCTGTGACAGGGTTCATAGCCAAATTTACCAATCAATTTCAAGGCTTTTCAAGGTCTTTTTCAAGGTCTCCTTAGTTTTTTTCAAGGTTGTCTCGGTGTAATACTGAAACAAGATTTTTGCCTTGTTCAAGGGTGTACTGAGCATACAAGGTACTTCATTTGTGCCACATGTGTTGGTATACCAGCACAGATATCATCATCATGTAGCATTTCCTTTGTCCTGACAAAAAAACCTTGGTCTCTCACCAGCTCTCCCGTCTCATGTACTTTTTTATACTCAAGGAGTCACTTATATCCTGTGCCCATCTTCGTGCTGGTCGGCCCCTGAGCTTGATATAGTGTTTGAAAATTTTTTTAGGGCTTAGTGGTAGAGGGCAGCAAACTGAAGTCCTGTCTGTTCTGGACCTGGTACCTGAGAGGGTTAGGGGAGAGAGAGAGAGTCATGAAGAGAGAGGAAGACACATGCTGAGGTAGGCTGGGAGAGACAGTGTAAAGATGGACAGATGAAGGTAGAGAAAAGAAGGAAAAGAAGTCTGGGGAAGGAGGAAAAAATGAGAGGGAGGGATGGAGACACGATGAGGAAAAGTGGGGAAGGAACAGCGAAAGACAGAGAGGGAAAAAATACAGAAAGAGGGAATGCAGATACAGAGATGGGCAGATGAAAAGAGAAGGAAAAAAGGGAACGAAATAGAGATATGGAAGGAGGAAAATATGACAAAGAGTTGAAAGAAGGGAGACAGAGGGAGAGAGAACGGACAGGGTGAGAAGCAGATGCAAGCAGAGAGAGATGTAGACATAAAGGAGAGAGAGAGACAAAGGGACAGCACAGAGAGGCAAGCAGACAGAGGGAGAGAACCAAAGAAAGAGAAAAAAGGCAGAGCAGGAGAATGGGAGGGAGGTATACAAAGAGGAAGTGATGAAGGGAGGCAAACAGACATAAAGCGAGAGAGAGAGAGAGAGAGAGGTGGGTAAGGAAGGCAGTGACAAACACAGATTAAGAGAGAGGGGCAGGAAGGGAGACAAGATACATCAAAGAAAAAAAACAGCCACCTACTCCCCCCCCACACACACACAATTTCAAGTGTAGTGGACACAACCACTAGGAAAAGATAGTTATGGGGCTAAAAAATACGTAGATGAACCAGTAAAAAAAAAATGATGGGGGGGGGGGGGGGGGGGGGGGAAGAATGAGAGAGGGGAGCGGGTAAGGAAATCTAGAGAAAATGAAAAGACAGGATGGAGAGGAGACAAAGAAGAGATGGGACAGGAGAGAGGGCAAGGAAAGGAAGAGAGGAAGAATGGAGAGAGAAAGGAGAATAGAAGAAGATCAAAGGAAAGAGAAGGGGTGAGAGAAGAAAGGTAAGACACGGGTTGTGGGGGTGGGTGGGGTGGGGGGGGGGGGGGGTGTAAGAACAATGAGTGTACCCTCTCTCAATGTGAATGTGGCCGTGGTCCAAAAACAACAGTGCTAACCCCTACTGCCCCTTGCTTGTTCTATCTGTGTGTGACAACAATAATTCAATTTCTTACACTTAAGGCTGGTGACCTGAGAGCCAAGGTCATTTTATGAAGAAAATAAAAGTCCAGGGGATCCCAACCCACCACTGGTGGAAAATAGAGAAGTTTACCCACACACATAAATAGGTCAGACACATAAATAGGTCAGGGCAGCAGTGGACTTCGTTTTATTTCTAGTTTTCCAATTACAGAAAGGAGGGGAGAGAGGAGGTGGTGGAAAGTGGTGTAGAAGGCTGAGGTGGTAAGGGTGAGACAGAGGAGGTGAGAGAATAAAGTTTAAGAAAATAAAGTGGGAATGAGACAGGGAGAGAAAGAAGGGAGTAAGAAATAAGATATAGAGGGAAGAAGGTAGCAGGAAGGGGTGCACTCCCTCCCCTAGGTGTCATCAATGTGGGAGGAGAAAAAAAAAAGGGGGGGGGGGGGTGACGGCAAATGTGTTTTTAAAAGTACACATATATTTAATGTGTGGGAGGGGGAATGGTGGACATGAAATGTTCTGCACTAGGCAACACATAACCTTCTACACCAACTGAAGGTATGGAGAAAGAAAGAGAGAGAGAGAGAGAGAGAGAGAGAGAGAGAGAGGGAGGGAGGGAGTGAGGGAGAGTGGCAAATACAAAGAGAAAGAAGAAAGCAGTGACACAGACAGGCAGAGAGTGAGGAACAGGTAGGACAAAATGTGAGGGGGCGGGAAGGGAGATGGACAGAGATTAAGGCCGCTAGGAAAACAAACACATCAAAAGAAAATATCCACCATGTTCACACAGAATGCCCCCCCCCCCCCCCAATACAACTTCCTGTGTACTTGAGTTGCTAGGAAGAGTTATGGAACCGCACCTTTTCTAAACATTTAAACAAGAAATAAAATAGGAAAAAGGGGGAGGGGGACAGGAAATGGGAGAGTAAAAGGAAAGATAGAGAGAAAGAGAAGAAGATGAAGATCAGAAGGGAGGGTTAGAGACAATGCAGGAGACGGGAAGGAAGGAGCAATAGGTAGAAGAGTGAAAGAGGGAGGGAAGAGAGAGAGAGAGAGGGGTGAGACAACAGAAGAGGGAATCTCGGGGAATTACAATACTGATCGCCAAACACACTGTAAAGATAAATCCAGGCCAAAAATTGAACTGGGAAATCCAGCTGCAGTCACTTTTCTTAGCCCCAATGCCATCTCTAATTAATAGAGAAGGCCGTGCTTAGCCCCACCACGGCGACTCTATTTATAAATACAACTGAACCAAGCCCCACCATCTCCCAATGTAATCCTTTCTAGAAACCACGGCCATAAACGATTTAAACTGTTCATTCTGCCCGACTTGCTAGAAACAAAGGCACACACACACACACGCGAGACGGAAGCTGCTCCTTCCCGCCCCATGCCACACTGCTGCTGTCTGCATGTATTCATGATCTGTAACAAAGCCCGCCCTCCCCTGGCCTTTAACAAGCCATTTCGGCTGAAAATAGCCAATAATCAGCTGCCCTCACACCTGAAACGACCATACAATGAAAGAAGCCAAAAACTAGCCAAATGGCCAAAAAAGCCAAATGGCTCCCCCAAAATTGCCTGTGCTTGAAAAACACAGGATTTCTGACGATTCAAAATTCACGGCTTTTCAAGGTCGGAATGTCTTTTATAAGCTAAAAATCCCGGTTTAAGGTCAACGAAAAAAATCCCGGTAATTTCCCGATTTCCCGGTCCACTACGAACCCTGCTGTGAATGCCTTATGTGCCAACAATAAAGAAAAGGTTGTATAATGTTCTAATTAACTGTCAATAACTTAACAGGAAAGAAAAAAAAACAAAAAGTTTTAATCTTTGGACAGGACAACGCTGTCACAGAGTGCATTGACACCGAATAGGCATAAAAGAATATGCCACCTGTGAATGTGGAACAGTCAGTCTCCTGAGAATGTACTGCAGGACTGACTTCACTACTCGGCGGTGGAAGTTGGGGATCTGGTCCAATGGCGCTACATTACATAACAAGCTGTGATGGAACTGGCAGTGACCTTTGACACAACAGCCTTTCCCCCAATGCTGCAACCATCGCAGTGTCTCCATGCTCAGCGTACAGTAAGAGTTGACTGGCATTATCTTCTTTCTTCAAAAGGCCAATTTTCAAAACCAGTGTGGGAGTGAGACAGGGTAACATACTATTTCCTGCCCCACTTTTGACGTGCACTAAAGAGGAGCTCAGCGTACAGTAAGAGTTGACTGGCATTACCTTCTTTCTTCAAAAGGCCAATTTTCAAAACCAGTGTGGGAGTGAGACAGGGTAACATTCTATTCCTGTCCTTTTCAATTTGTAGTTGGAACACATGACATCATGGTCCGGACGAACATGGTGACGTGATAATGACAGTTAACAGATGGCTGCCCCACTTTTGACGTGCACTAAAGAGGAGCAGCATTCTGTTTTTTAATCAGTGAAGGGGTGAAACCTACATAAATTCATAGGCGAATAGTTTTCAATTGAAGCCCCCTTGTATGTCGACACAGTACATGATGATACAGATCAAGAGGAAGACCAAGAAAATTAGAATAGACAATATCAAGATTACTCATCTTAAATTAGAGGTGCTTTGCAGAACACCACTCTCATATTATCATCATCATCAAGTGACTTGCCTTTAAAAAAAAAATAAGATAAACTGGTATATGTTATAAAAATGACAAAACAAACTGGCATACCCTTATCTGCGAAAACTGGGCTTTTAGTCGCTTGACAAACATTGCAAGGATGTCCTCTGTGAAAGCACAGGAAATAAACATACATTATCATTCTGTAGAGCTGCCAGGAGAAGAAATTTATTACTGAAAACAAACAAAAATTGTGCCATCTCCACAATGGAGGTTGGTGGCAATGTATCCATTGCTAACTATGGGTATATTACATGGTAAGGCACTAATCTCTTCCATGGTGTGACTCTTATACCACTGTCTTAAATGTCCTGAGAGTGGTTTTTTCTAAACAGCCAACCTTGGGAATTGAACCCTGGTAAATTTCGAGAATAGCATTGTGAAACCATTTCGCTAACTTCTAAGCCACAACATTTATTATAAAAGCAAAAACAATTTGAACCACCAAAAAAAAACAACATGTGAGCATGATGATGTCTATGGCGGCAGCATACAATCTTGATGATGATGGTGGCGGTGACAGAAAAATGATTAAGATTATGATAAAACTGATGATAAAGACATTATGAAAAGAAGTGGGATAATAATTTTCAGCATGTGGTTGAAACTAGGCTACAAATAGAAAATATAAACACCCAACTCTTTCATCACCAGAAAACAATTAAATTTGATATAAATCAAAGTGTGATGCATTCCTTGATAACGAAAGAGCTTATAAAATCATGTGTCAGACTCGGTAGTATAAACAACTGTATTCGTCCACTCCTAGACTTTGCTCTTGATCCGGAATTTGAGTTTTGCCTGCAAATCCATTTTACAGACCTGGCCTATCTATATGCAGACTGTTGGTTCCTAGCCTCTCAAGCAGATGTTCTCCGACTTTTATGGAAACGTCCCTAATCAGTCGCCACCTATGACATGCCTGTTAGTGATGTCTATTCTTTGTTCTCCCAAATGCAGTGCTGGAACCCACATATGGATGATGATGATTCATAGTCATATGCCAGTGCAGACCAGTGGTTTCTAATTACTGATTTAAGAATCAACATCATAGCACATTGGGCATGCCCACAGATGCTCCGTCTCCTGCAGCAAAGGTCTTAAGGTGTAGATGCTTACTGTTCCCGTAGCACACACGGATTATATACTTGTCATTCTCTTCCTCTCATCCGTCCCTTCTTGCTGGATCCACGCCGAATTCCTTATTCACACTTTCTTACACATGTTATCCCATCTAATCTTGTGTCTTCTGTCAACATTCATTCATATATTGTCTTCAGAATATCTCCCTTGTCCAGTATGAATGTTCCCGTAACTATTGCTTTTGTAGCCAGAAAGTCAACTCTTTCATTCCCTTGTACTCCTTTTCCTGCATGTCCCAGACAGTATACCCACTTGATTTCCCGCAATGGTGGCATACTGATGCTTGGTATCCACTCACGCCACATTAGTCTATTTAGTCTATTTTTAACCTTCTGCAGTATAGGCTGAGAATCAGACACAAGATTTCTAATTAGCTAAGTCATACTATCCATGTGGGTTCCGGAGCCCCATTGTAAAGGGGAAAAAGGATAGACCCATAATCCTCCCATCTCTCAAAAAGCCTGGTGAAAAGTCAATTAATTAGGGGGTGTTTTCTTCTAAACTGGAGTGTATATGCCAGAGAGATGCGGAACACAACATTTCGCATACAAACAAGCCAGATCTGTAAAATGGATGTGTGCATAAAGCTAAATTTCTGGAACAAGACTAAAGTCCAGAGGTGAATGAACCAGAAGTTTCAACCTGAGTTTACAGCCGGTGAATGAGAAGAAGATAAAGAAGCAAAGCCTTATATATGAACTTATTATAATTTACAAATATCAGAATTGCAAAATCCCAGGGTCGGATCCTGAGCCTTACTATAGAGGGGAAAAAAAAGAACAGACCTACTACCTTCCCAACAAGCATGTTGTAGGAGTAGACTTATTGGGAAGCATCCTTCCAAGCAGGAGTGCATCTACCCAAGAGGCAAGGAACCAACAGCCTGCATTAAAAAAAAGCCAGATCTATCACACGGATGTGTATGCAACACTCAGCTTCTGTAATTAGACTCAAGTCCAAGGGTGGACAAACAAAGAGAACTTTCTCCTGAAGTTCACAGCCGGGGAAGGTGAAGAAGAAGAAGAAGAAACAAAAGATGTGTATTCTAAAGTTGAGTTTATTTTTGTAAATGATATCACCGACCTCTTATATTTCATGGCATACCAAATGAGGACTGTGGAGCTGCAACTGGGAATCACTGGCAAAGACTAGTTGATAACATATGAAGCCCATTTTCAAGACGAAAAAAGACAATTCTGTTGAAAGAAAAGCTCACAAACCTTCCTTTGCACCAAACTCATCCTCAAACTTGGCTTGGTTCTCCGAGACGGGCAGGTCAACCATCTGAACAGCCAGAATGTAAGACAGGGCCTCCTCTCGTCTCCAGGAAACTTTATCTACAGACAGAGAACAGTCAAGGATAATTCATGATAACAATATCCAAGATTAGCTACAGAAAATGCAAGTTTCTTAAACATCCTATAATAATTGAAAGGACCTAATCGTCATGGTCTAGTCCAGTGGCTCTCACCCTGGCGGTCACGACCCTTTTTTGGGCCGAATGACCCTTTCACAGGGGGTCACCAAAGACCACTGGAAAACACATAACCATTGAAGTTATGAAGGAAAATAATTGTTTGGGGGTCACCACAACATGAGGGAACTTTATTAAAGGGTCGCAGAATTAGGAAGGTTGAGCGCCACTGGTCTAGTCCAACATAATCTATTTTGCAACCTTGTTCTGCTATCACCTTTAAAAGCATGGCTAGCCTGCTGACAGTGGATTCGAGATAGGCTGTGATTACAGCTAGGCTGTGATATCTATACCTTTGGGTCCAATACCTTCGACTGCAGCAAAATCTTAATAATTCGCCTCTTATGGCATGATTGTTAATGGGTCTTTTTACTTTTTTCACATTGACACTGGAACATTTTTGTAATCTTTCACACACAACCGACACAAAATCTAGCTAAAAGACATAAAATCAACATTATCACTTAATTAACCATACATAACAGTCAGCCCTTACATTTACAGCTCTGGTACAACATATTTTGAAAACCAGCTGGCTCAGCGGTTAACAATGCTGTGCTCTTTTTTTGGGGGGGGGGGGGGGGGTGGGGGGATATAAATTCATTTCCTTGGTAAAGTGATGGATGTTTTCTGTCAGGGGCAAACATAAAATCCTAACCTGTATCACCCCTGATGACTGCAGTAGCCATGTGGCCCTAAATCCTCAGGCTGAAGACCCCCCATCCTACACCACCTCAAAAAGGGGAAAATACTGGCACTAAAGATAGTTTAAAGACAACAAGGTGACTGTAAAACTGCCTAACAAGACTATGTTTCAGTATTTCACAACACATTCAGTTTACTTACTCAGCTAGTCTATTTTGGTACTTACACTTTACATTCTGTTAGTCCAACTGCCTAACATGACTAGGTTCACACTAAACATTCAGTTAGTCCACCTTCATACATACTTTGTTTTGGTATTGACATGACACATATAGTTTACTATAACTATCTAACAAGACTATGTTTCAGTATTTACTAGGGCTGTACTGAACAGTGATTTTCACTATTCGGCCGAATACGAATAGCGGGACCAACTATTCGGCCGAATACGAATACTGTATAGTGTTTAAAATATATCTAAACAAACAAAAATACACATTCATAATGTCAAATGTACACTAAACTTTTACTTCTCAAAAAGTAGCACAGAATAGTCATCTTCTTCTTTAGCATTCTGAGCCCTTGAGGTTTACTGCTGCAGATATCACTTGTCTCCATTCATCTCTTTGGCTGGTCTTCTTTTCACAATTTGTGACAACGGTTGTTTGCACGTCTGGCTGGACATTATCTCTCAAACTTCTTTTTTGTCTGCCTCGTGGTCTACGCCCATTCCTCTCTCAGGTGTATACAGTTTTTACTTCTCTGTCATCTGACATTCTTTCAATATGCCCCAACCATTTTAGTCTGTTAGCTCTCATGATGCCAGTGATCAATGGTGATTTAAACAGATTACGTTATTGCTTCTCACTCTCTATTCCCCGCTGTTAGCATCTTTGATGGGTCTAAGACTGTTTCCGAAAACCTGTAATAAGGCCTCATCTCTTTTTTTTCTGCTTCAAGTTTCAGAGCCATATAAAACGATTGGTCTTATCAACGTTTTATATATTTTGATCTTGGTGTTGCGAGACAGACACTTTGACTTTATATGTTTCCATTTGTTTGATTTTCATATTTATCGACTTGGGTGTGGCCGGAGTTATATTCTTTCCATGTCTAGTTAGTATTCGTACAGAATAGTAAACATTTAAAAACATTTTATGTTTTGTATCCTTCAGTGAGTCTGATTAACTAATAACTAGGAATGAAAGAATCCTAAGTATTATAACAAGTAACTAAACTTGGAAATTGTCACTGACAGCTTAGTTAATGCAGGAAAGCTGCATTAGCTTTCAACAAAACCAATCGTTCCATGTTGTCAGCATTAAGGCCGTGTATGCAGAAGTGGGTGTAAGGTAACCACTATTCGTATTTGGCCCGACTGCAACTATTTGGCCGAATACCAAATAGTCAATAGGTCCACTATTCGGCCCCAAAGCGAATATTCGGTACAGCCCACAACGCATTCAGTCAGTCAAACTTCATATAAGACTTTATTTTTGCACAACACATTCAGTTGTTAAACTACTCAACAAGACTGTTTTGATATTTACACTACACATCTGGTGGTCCAACAACCTAACATGACCAAGTTTCAGTATTTACACCCTACATTCAGTTAGTCCAATACTCAACAATACTGTGTTTTGGTATTTTTCACCACACGTTCTGTTAGTCCAACTAACATGACGATGTTTCAATATTTACACCACAAATTCTGCGAGTAGTTAGTTTAACCCACCCCGTGTGGGTTCCGGGGCCCCATTGTGGGGAAAACAAGAATAGACCCACTGCCTCCCCAAAAGCATGTCGTAAGAGTCGACTAATTGGGGAGCTTCCTTTGAAGTCGGAGTGCATCTGCCGGAGAGGCAAGGAACCAACAGTCTGTATTCAAGAGAATGAGATCTGTAAAACTGATGCACACACAACACTCAGGTTCTGGAGCAGGACTGCAGTTCAGTAGTGGACGAGCAACCAGAGCTTTCCACCAGAGTTTACAGCTGGTGAACGCGAAGAAGAAGAAGAAGTTTAACCCAACTTCATAACAAAACTGTTATGACACACATCTGGTTAACTACTGAACAAGACTGCAGGCTTACTTTTCTGAGCAAAATGAAGTGAGCAGTCTTGGGCTAAGAAGACAAGCTTGCAACCAGGACGATTACTTGAATCCTTCTTCTTTGAAAATATGAACGGATACATCTGGGGGGGGAAATGTCAGATAAATTTAAAAATTTAATTTCAAAACATAAAATCTAAACTCTTTGATCTGTGAGTTATCAGTATCATCAACATTATTCTTGTACTGTGCAATTTATAGAGACCACAGAGCTCACAGTCAATCCCTCCACTCTGCTCTTCAGTGCACAATTGTTTATATATTGTGAATCAAATTCTGTCCACTATTTGTAGCATATGGCACCAACAGTCATCATAAGGTTTCTCTTGAATGTAATCAGCACGTACTGAATCTTTATCGTAGAGGCACTCAGGATATTACCATAAGTGCCTTCTTCTTCTTTCTTCAACACGTTCCCAGGCGGAAAGTTCTGACTGGTCCTCCACTTCTGGACAATATATTTTTGTTTCCTTTGTTCACCAACTGTAAGCTCCTGCGGAAAGTCCTGGTTGTTGGTCAATTAGGGACTTTGGCTTTGTGCCAGGGCCTGAGTTTTGTGTGTACATCAGTTTTACTGGCTTATTTGTGTGCAGCTGGTTGTTCCTTGCCACTCAGGCAGATGCACTGACTTTTAAGAAAGACACCCCCCCCCCCCCCCCCCCCAATTAGTTGACTCTATGATATGCTTGTTGGAGAGTCAGTTTGTCCATTCTTGTTTTCCCTACAAAGGGCCAATATATTTCCAATATCCATATATTTAAAAGGGGTATATAATTCGTATTCTAAAGTTTTCTGAGTGTAATTTTAAATGGTAGGGAGCTCTGGGCTTTATGCAGCTTACAGTCTCAACAAGCCTGTATCTGGCCCTGATTTCAACACAAGACTTCATCATTAAATAAAACAACAAAAACAATAACAAACAATAATCCCACACCAAGAAATGTAAACACCAAGAAATGTAAACACCAAGAAGATGGATTCAGGGAACAGTAAGTCTGAGACATCACATCACAGCATACCAATCTATTGAATGTGTTCTGGCTCTCAGCAACCTATAATCTGTTAAAATGTGACATCTAGTGGCACACAGCAGATATTGACAAAAGATGCCTATCAAAGCAAATCTAACAGGAACTATACTTTTGGCCAACTTTAGGTTACCAGTGTCAATCTTGAACCTTTACTAAAACGCAATATCACAGCAACAGAGAAGAAATGTCTTATTAGAGCTGCAGGAGTAACAAGAAAAGATAAGTTAAAAACGAAGAAATTAGAAGAAAAATAAGCCTGAAACCAGTCATACAGTTTATTCAAGAGCTACAGATGAGAACACTGACTGGCTATCTGCCGATATTGCCCAGATACCAACAGCCAGACTGAAGAAATACAATGGATAAAGAGCAAGAGGAAGACCAGGCAAGTATGGAATAATGGCATAAAAAACAGCCTTAAGGAAATGAAAACCAACTTATACAATGCATCTGAAAGAGCACTCAGAAGATTCTTACCTTCCCCTTCTCAACAATTCAATAAAGTAACCGGAGGAAGTGAAGAAGAAGATAAAAGAAGCATCCTACACATAAAACAAGTCTCACCTTTGTGGGATATCCATGATAATGAGCAAAAGGAATCGTCTGTGACAAGTCAGAAATCTCCGTGCCATCTTGTAAATCTATGCCAGTCAGTGCCAGGCTCTGACAGGAAAAAAATATTTTTAACCAATTGCTAAGCTAAGCTAAAGTGGCAAGTCACATGATTCAAATATGCTTCTTCATCTACGTTTACTTTTGAACACGATGGGAAAGGGGGGGGGGGCGCACTACCCTTATCTCCAACACACACACGCACAGAAAAACAAACATTCCCATGCATACAAAACCCTACTTACACACAGGAATATGTACACTCACACATTCATGCTTACAGACATGGATATATGTACAACCAAATACACATAGTCATATATACATACCCACACAAATATAATCTGTTTGTTTATTCCAATAAACAATAGTTGTCTCTATAGTCTTGGAAAAGCTTGGACCGTCATAAAAATGGCAATGAGCTATGATGAGTAGACAACTCAGTAGCGTTAAGCCATCAGGGGTAGACAATTTAGTAGTATTAAGCCATCAGGGGTAGACAAAGTAACTTGAGTTGTCAGGGGCAGAGAAAATAGTTGGCTGTCAGGAGTATACAAAGTATGCTGGGCTGTCAGAGATAGATAAAGCAGATTGGGCTTCAGTGGTAAAGAAAACCAACTGGGCTGTCAGGAGTAGACAAAGTAGATTGGGCTGTCAGAGACAGATAAAGCAGACTGGGCTTCAGTGGTAAAGAAAACCAACTGGGCAGTCAGGAGTAGGCAAAGTAGACTGGGCTGTCAAGAGACAGATAAAGCAGACTGGGCTTCAGTGGTAAAGAAAACCAACTGGGCAGTCAGGAGTAGGCAAAGTAGACTGGGCTGTCAAGAGACAGATAAAGCAGACTGGGCTTCAGTGGTAAAGAAGAAAAACTGGGCTGTCGGGAGTAGGTGCAACTCAGTAGTACTGGGCTCTCAATTCCAAACAAGTTTCTTCCATTTGATATTACCATTGTCCCCTGAGCATATCATGGATACCAAATAATGCACTAAACAATATGCCTGCTATTATACAGAAGCTAACTGAAACTAATTTGAGAATGAGGAAGACAAGGAGGGGGAGATTCTAGTGTTTGTGTTACCTCTGCATCAGCTGGAGCCAAAGTCAACAATATGGGCCTGTCTCCAAACACAATCACTTGAGCAACATATGTCTAATGGAGGAAAAAAAATTATTTCAATAATGTTACAGAAACATAAAGAAACTGTACTTCCATATCGCTTATTGCACTAAAAGTCTATTTCCTGGTGTCCATGCCATGTGGTGTTACTAATGATGTATGTTCACAGACTTCTGTTCTTGTGTACTGTCATAACATAACATAACCCTTGACCCATTAGGGTCGTGGAGGTGTATTGATGGAAGCACTAGCACATAAAACCCACCAACTTTCTTTATCTTCCGCTTGATGAATAAGTGTCTGATAACTGTACTAAGTCCTGTCCATTTCTTGATGTTGTCATTCTAGGTTCTTCTTTGCCCCCCCCCCCTCTTCTTCAACTCCCCCCCCCCCACCCCCCAATGTTCCTTGAAGTACAGTATTTGCAATCGAATCATGTCTCACCACAAGCCCAAACCAAGCTAGCTTGCGACGTTTCACCACTGCCAAGAGAGGCTCCTGATGTCCTGCAAGTTTGTATATTTTGTCTCTGACACATTATCAGTTTTGTGTTCTAAAAAACTAATTCGTAAAATGTGTCTGTATAATATACATTCAAAAGCTTGAATCCTTCTTTCCATTTCCACAGTGGGTGTCCAACTCTCACATCCGTATAAGAAAACAGACAATACCAGTGATTTGTAAATATTGATCTTAACTTCGATGCTGATTTTGCTGTTCCACATCATATTCAGCTGCAACATCGAGGCTGTTGCCATATCAATTCTTGTCTTGATCTCTTTGGTACAACTGTCAATGTTGCATATGTGGGAGCCAAGATATTTAAAGGTTTCAACTTCTTCTAGTTTTTTCAATTTTATCTTAATGTTGGTAGGTTGCGTACTGTCAATCATATCTGAAAAAGATGTTCTTCCAAACAGATCATCATCTTCTCTCTTGGTCCCTTACTGTGTCTCCTCCCCTCGAACTTTCACAATATCATGAAATAATTAAGTCTTCCCCTTCTCAGGACATAACCAGGAAATGTAGATTGTCTCCTTCTGACTAGAGTAATCAGTCCTCTAACTGAGCTAATTTCTTTGAAGATATCTTACAAATAAAAATGTTAGGTGCATTATCGTTTACAGGATGTTGCTGAACAAACCCTAGCATTTTTAGCTCTTTGGTTTTACTAGGCAATTTAATGTTCAGCAGTTTGCCATTGCTTTCTGATGAAAGACATCTTTATAACGTTTCTATCTATCAATTACTTATCGCAGCATTTCACATAAATGTTTACAGATCAGCTGGTTCTCTGTGATTCCCTTTTTTTTTCATTCTAATTGGCTTCAGAAAGTTTTAGGAACTCTTATTAATCTTCTTCTTCACTTCTTGTACCTCTTCAGGGAATGAGGGAGTTATAAGGCCCTGCTTACTGCTTTTGCTGGCTACCTCAACAATAGGTACGTCATGCTGTTGCAGAGTGTCTCTGACATTACCTTTCCACCCTGTTCTTGGTTTACCTCATGCCCTACATCCTTCTCTGGTTTTAATTATGCCATGTTGTTATCCTGTTATACAAACTCACCTTGGCAAGTGTCTTCTGCACGCTGAAGGACTGCTGTGAGTTCAAGGTCAGAATAACAAGCTTATCAGGTGCTGACCGGAACAAAATGGATGATCCTGGTTCCGGTAACACAGCTTCAATCTGTGATTCTGGAGAGGTCTCGATATCAGCAGCCTGCAAATGAGTTTCAATATTTTGTTTTACAAAGTGAAATTTAAAGCATATAATATTATGAAAGCCCCCCTGATGTGTCTTCACTTGAGCAAACGAAAAAAAAAAACTCTATTTTAAAAGGGCTAAGGTGTTTAGGCAAGCAGTCCCAACTAACATTGTGCTCTACTTATCTCATTCCTTAGTTCATAATTTCATTCATACATTTTCATTCATCTGTGGAATAATAAAAGTAAACATTATCAACAGCAGATAGACATTAAATACAAGCACTCTGAAGTGGTTGATGGGTGTGTGGTTTTCAGTCAGCCCAAGAGCTATGTTGACAGTCGCTTAGCAACTAATAGAGTGTCCCAGGTCAGAGAGGTTGAGGGATAAGAGCAGCACAGACACAACCTTGTTGCTTTCCTTGTAGAGCGGTCCAGGTAAGCTATCACAAAGTTTACATAGTTCTGTAATTTATAATTATTCTGTTTGATTTGTTTACATAATAATTAAATACTGCAATGCAGTCATTTCAGAGTCACTTCATTTTCTGTGCTGTGTTTTATTTCTTGTCATTGTTCTGCTGAAGATGGCTAAATGCCCTAATGTCCACTGGTTGTTGTTACTGGTTCTGTTGTAAAGCTGACATAACAGTGTTTTTCTCTAATCCTTAGACTTTCATAGAATTACTGCAATCACCTGATTTCAATATATGCTGCCTTGCAGGTAGACTAGAGATAATCGAAGGGAAAACAAACCCGATAAATTACTTGTGGAAATTGGATATACCAAGCCATAAGTTTGAAAAAACAGTAAATTAACTCTCATCACAATGATTCTGCTATCGCATCGTGGCTGTTGAGTGAGGCTGTAAAGACAATGTTTTGAATTCAAGCCACAGAAGATTCTTAAAACTGTATGGGAAACTGAGTACGGTGAGAAAACAAGAAAGATGAACAGCAAAATATGACAGGACATGCTTATTAGCAAGGCATTTGCAACTGCACATAATTCACAATTAATGTGGGAAGGTTCAAACCTGAGCATTTGGGTTCTGGGTCCCAATATTTGGGGGAAAGGAAGAGGCCTATTGCTTTCTAACAAGCATGTCATAAAAGGTGACTAATTAGATGTATTTCCTTTGAAGTCAGAATCATCAGCCTGAAAATGAGGAACCAACAGTCTGCATACAAATAAGCCAGATCTGTAAAAACGATGTGCGTGCAAAACTCAAGTTTCTGGAACAAAACCAAAAGTCCAGAAGTGAATGAACAACCAGAACTCTCCACCAGAGTTCAAGGCCGATGAACATGAAGAAGAAACCCTCAGCTATTCAAGGCTGAAACTGAAGAATTTAGCCACTGATCACTACTGAACATGGGCTACTGTGTTACAGAGCAGGCCTACTAAGTATTATGCCACTTCAGCTCTCAAGCTCGTTAATATCTTCCTCTTCTTCTTTTACATTCATCTTTAACCCTGTTGCACAGAGAAAGCAGTTTTTATGATATTTACGAGTCTTTAGGCATTGGCCACTACACCCATAAAACAGCTTTGCTACTGGCTTCAGCTATAAACTGTGCAGACATGGTGCACATGAATCATATCACCTGGAGACGTGACTAACTTTTAAGAAAAAAGAATCAACTCACCTTGAGGTCCATAGGTATGAAGATCTTAATGTTTTCCAGAGAAAGCAGTTGAAGAGAACTTGTCTGGGGTGAATAACAAACAAAGTGCTTGCTGTCCTCCAAAATGACACAGCTGCAACATCAACATGGATAAGTATAGGTCAGGGTTGACAAGATGAGCAGACATAAATAATCAGACACACATGAAGACTGCACCTAAATAATCACAAGCCAGAGTTAATAGAGGAAGGAAGGAGACAAGGAAAGAAAGGAGGAAAGGAAAGATAGGTGAAAAGGAACGGGGAAGGAAATAGGAAATAAGGAGGGAGGAAAGCAAGAAATGAAGGAGGGAGGAAAGCAAGAAATGAAGAAGGAAGGGCACAGTGTTGACAGGATGAGCAGACTTAAATAATCAGACTACTGTTAACAAGATGGGTGTACATAAATGATCACAACCTAGGGATGATACAGAAAAGCAGGAGAAAAGGAAAGTAGGAAAGCGAGGAGAAAAGGAAAGGGTATGTAAGGAAACAGGAAGTCAGATGAGAGGGAAGTAAGAAAAAAATAAGGGAAAAAAAAACAAAACAAGGGAGGACAGGAATGAAGAAGGGAGGATATGAATAAGTTGGATAAGCAAGAGATGAAAGGAAGGAAGCATATGGGGGAAATAAAGAAGACAATAAGAACTACAAAGGAAAAAAGGGCGGGAGGAAATAAAGGAAGGAAGGCAGCAAGGAAAAAGGGAATGAAAGAAGAAGGAAGAACAAAAAGAAGGAAGATGGGATGAAAAGAAGGAGGCAGATAAGCAAGAGATGATTAAAAAAAAAGATGGAAGGAATAATAAATGGAAGAAAAATGGAAGGAAAGGAAGGAAGGATTTCAAGAAATCATGTCCTCACCTGGTGTCTTTAGCAATCCAAGGGGCAGGAACATTTTTATGCTGCTTGACTGCACCACGAGGGCCAACTGTTGCCACAGTCACTCGCTGACCAGGTGTGATACCCACTGCAATGTAGCCATCAGGCCGTTCGTGGACATGCCACCGGCTGACTGTATCGCTGACGGAATGAAAACAGTGAAATGTGTTAGTCACATGTGACTTAGAGTCTCTACTATCCAGACGAATTATAGATAATTCTGTGACAGACCTCAACTTACAGATAAGTTGATTTTTTGAATTGTTAAAATTTTTATTATTGTATCATTTTTCACTTTTGTGCTGATAAAGGCTTTCTTGCTGCAGTGTCTGTTAATGACCTTTAACCCTGTGGCTCCAGGACCCCCCTCCCCCGTGTTGGCGACAGAAGAAAAAAAAAAGGGGGGGGGGAGGGGGGGGGGCTTATGAACCTAAGCATTTGTGAAAACAAAATCCTTAAATAAACAACCATTTGACACAAGTCACCATCATTTTTTTGTAAACAATTTATTCATATTGATTTTTTTAATGTTTTTGGAAAATTTGAAGTAGAGTAATCAATAAACACGAATGAAGTGAAGAATTAAGCATATGGTGGCTCACAACCTGATTCCTGAACACATTGGAATTTTAACACAAACTCTTATGGAAAAATTTCAGATGTCATAATGGCCTATTAAACAGCTATTTTATTCACAACGCCATTACAACCATGTCTACTTGCCACTGCCATGGATACCACAGAGGGCCGGTATTTACTGCAGGCCTAGCTCTGTTCTTGTGGACAGCAGCATTCTAAGGTGTTTTTATGTTGTTTTTTCATTTTGTAGATGATGCTGTTGTGTTCAGAACATAAGATGGCTCGAAGGACTTATTTGAATATTTAATAAGGACATCATAGCGCTCCGTGTCAATTTTTAGCAGCAAGCAAAGAGTTCTAATTCCGTTAGTACTAGTAACTGTCTGAAAGTACATCCATCTCACTCTTTTCTTGAGTGTTTAGCGTCGACCAGATACCCTGGTACTCCCTGCAGCACCATTCTCCTCAGACTGTAATGACCTATTTGTGCCTCCAGACTGTTCATTTGCTCCCAAAGGGCCATCATAACTTCTGGCTTTTCATACATCAATTCACCAGCAAGGGGTGCAGAACCGGCCAGTTTGTCTGCCTGCTCATTTTCCAACATACCAGCATGACCTGGAGAAAATATCCAAATGACGCTAACTACCAAGGACCTCTGAAGCGATGCCTGCCACTCTGAATATCAATGAATATGAATACAGCAATTTACTATTGCAGCAGTTAAAAATGCTGAGACAAGCAAAAAACATGGCTACCTGTTTGGCAGTTCAGCCCTCCACTGTTCGCTTCCATCGGACACTTTCAGGCAGTGCAGTGTGCTGGATGTAGCCACAATAATTTCTTCTCCTGTGAGTCACAATCAAATGATTTTACCAATGTGACTGTATGAGTATGTGTATTATAATGTGCATAGGTGACATCAGTATGTCTATGACTGTCTCTGTAAGTGTGCCTGTGTGTATGTTAATGGATGTGTGTGAGAATATGAGTTACTGTGTTTATGTGTGCCACTGAGTGCGAGATAGACTGTATGTCTGTGGTGACTATATGTGCATATGCACATTACTAGACCTACTGTACGTTTTAATAGATCAAAGGCACACTGATGGGTGATAGGGTAAACATTTTTCCAGCCATCTTTACCTCCTTCGATTGTAAAGACGGCACCATTTTGTGTGTGGGTTCATAATTTAGCGTCAGTACCTTCTATGGGGTTAGCTTTACTTACTCTTTTCTTCTTCTTCATTTTCACTGACTCTAAACCCCCGCGATACATTCTGGTTGTTCATCCACTACCTGACTTTGGTTTGTTCCAGAACTTAAGTTCTGCTTGCACATCAATTTTACAGATCTGGCTCATTTGTATGCAGACTGTTGGTTCCTTGCCTCTCAGGCAAACACACTCCTGACTTTGAAGGGAACACCCATAATTAGTCCCCTTTTACAACATGCTTGTCGGGTCTATGCTTTTTATTTTCTCCCCAAAATGGGGCCCACGAACCCATGCAGGGAATAAGGTCAACATAATATCAGTCTATTAAAGCCCTAAAACAATGACATACTGCACAGTAATACTTACTATTTTCCTCTTTCCCAACAAAGAAAGCTGCTGCCCTGCAACAGTTAACAATAATACAATGTAAATTCATCACAATCATCAACATTAAATGAGTTATACTGCACTGTTTCATCCCTGCCCGTGACTCTTTACTCTGATTTTTTTAAATTGCTTCCCTAAGCCTCCGACTGTCCCCGGTCTATCCATAAGTCACCATGTGTGTCTCTATGTCAGATCTTTCTTCTTCTTCTTGGTCTTCCCCGGCATCTTGGTGTTTGTTTTGATTTTCAGGTTGTACGCTCTTGCTGCTGGCACCATTGGTTTAATTAAAGTGACATATAAATGGGAAGAAAAAAACTGGTGTCGAGGCCTGATGGTTGTGAACGCAGTTTTGCAATCTCGACACATCATGGTTTGAAGTAAGCTGCAGGGAATCTGATAGGACCACTTTGCACATTGATTAAGTACTGGTAGGTTAGTGCTCTAGCCACTGATATATTCTTCTTCTTAACATACAACGGTGGTAAACTTCGGCAGAAAGTTTTGGCTGTTCACTGCCTTCTGTCTTCATGTGGGCTGTGAGGTTCAATTTTGAGTGTGAATGTGGGGCAGAACAGATCCACACTGAATACACACCCCTCTCCCCTCCTCCTAAAAAGCATGTCATAAAAGTCCAGTAATCATGGGTGTTTCCTTCGAAGTCGGACTGCACCTGCCTGAGAGGCAAAGAACCAACAGTCTGCATACACATAAGCCAGATCTGTATAGCAGATGTGCATGTAAAACCCGTCCAGAAATAAAGACCAAAGTCCAGAAGTGGACGGCCAACCAAAACTTTCAGCTGGAGTTTACAGCTGCTAAATGTGAAGAAGAAGAAGAACCTCTGAATTTTAGTCTTGTTCCAGAGCCTGAGCTTGCACACACATATACTTCACAGATCTAGCTTATTTGTATGCAGACTGTTGATTCCTCAACTCTAAGGCAGACGCAATCTGATTTTAAAAAAACCCTAATTAGTTGCCTTCTTCAGCATGCTTGCTGTGGAATTTTTTGGGGGGAAGAGGGTGGAGGGTGGTGGTATCCCCCCCCCCCTACCCCAACCCCACCATTATTCACAATGGGGCCCCTAAAAAACACACAGAAAACTATTACATCAGGTATCACATGTAAATATTGACATTCTGAAAGGAAACACTCACCAGCTATTGACGTCATTGGACAAACTTTTCTCCCAAATGAGGCTGCCAGATTCCACTTGCCAGCTGCGTACAAACTGGCCACCAGCATGAACGCTGATAAGAACTACAAAATTCAAAAGAAAGTACACAACAATCTGAGTTGACAAGCAAGAGGAACAAACACAATGATTCTTCTTATCCCCCGTGTGGGTTCCGGGAGCCCCATTGTAGGGAAAACAAGAATAGACCCACTGCCTCCCCCAAAAGCATGTTGTAAGACTTCCTCATCCACTATGGTTTTATACATTTACCACATAGATGCCAAGGTGAATCCTGTGTGGCAGTATACAGATAGATGAGTCTGCATCATTTTCCTCCAGTCATGGTTTACGAGCTCTGCATCTCTAGGGACTATCAGCTCTGAAAATCCCAAACAGTTTTATTCTTCTTATACCTTCAGACGTCAATGTGGATATATTTGAAGAAATCAGCAGTCAACCTGAGGTTGTTGACATCTTCACGCAGTTTAACCTTAAAGGGAGTGGGTGTGAGTCAAAATAATTTTCTCTGCTCTGCAAATGTTGGACACTCTTGTAGCACGTGTTTAGCTGTCATTTTACCCTTTCCACAGTTACAATCATCAGGGACACATGAATCGACTGCTACTGGTACCATAAGAACTGGAAATATACGCTGGCCACTACAGATGGCAAGCATATTTAAACAATCTTGAGTGCTGTGAAGGTGATTCTGAACTCAACTCAATTGCCTAGGGTTTATTTTACAATGAGAGATGAAAGCAGTACAAATCTGTGGCATACAGCTTTGAATATTCTGGTTCGGAAAAAAAAATATGAGTTAAATGTAGTAGAACTGCTGGCTGGAAAGAACTTACCACTGTCTCGATGAAGAAACTGGTCGATACGCCCTCTCATCGACGTTTCAAACAGCCTTCTCCATACTGAAACAACAACCAAAATATTATTATTTGTTTTCTTCTACCTATTGTTGTCCACCCACATAATATACTCTTTAATCACAAATGAACAACACTAACTCTATAATTCATGATTATGTGTTTGTAGATAGGCACAGACAGTCATGGTCATTTTCCCACATAATCACCAGAATTACAGATCAGGTCAGTGCTCTTGTCCCAACCAATCTCTGTGGCCAAGCTATTCAGCAATTTACCTTTACTGCCTTCCCCTTGCACTTTTCAAACCAATAAAGAACATCAGGTTCTTGAGTCTGATCATTCTCACGGCATGTACCAAAAATACGGACTCGCTATGTCTAATTAGTTTACAGTATTCATCTGTCGTAACAGAATTGCCCCAGTTTACAGTTTTCATATGTCGTGAACAGAATTGCCCCATTTTACAGTTTTCATCTGTCATGAACAGAACTGCCTCAGTTTAGTTTTCATCTGTCATTAGTTTTCATCTGCTTTGAACTGCCTCATATGTGTTTCGATCATTTTTTTTTTTTGCATTCTTCTCAAAACACATTTCAGCTGCCAGTAGGTGTTTTGGCCTCATATGCTTACTGTCTATAACAACGCAAGTTTTAAATAGCACCTTAACCTTTTTATCCTCACTAGAACTGACACCATATTTACCACATACATAAACACTACATGATAACACATACATAAATTAATACATAAATTCTACAATGACCACACACCTATGCTCCCATCGTGTGCATTCAGAGAGGCAATAACATTCTTCTCAGTTGCAACCAAGACTCGTTTGCCCGGGGAATGTGACTGCTCCCAGTAAAAGTGCTGCACTTTACCAACATAGTCTTGCTTCCTGTGAATACAGAAAGTGTTGAAAAAACATATTTTAGCAGTATCACTGTTTTTGCTACACATCCAACATGTTTGAGCCAGAATGACGTTTGACCTGCTTCTACTTTTAATTAATAAATCACTACATGTTAGTAATTTAGTTGCAGGAAATATAAATTTCACTTCTACAAAGAATTAAAATATTGAATTATAATTTTATTTCATAATTTGATCTGATTTAAAACATTTAAATGTTGTTATTCCATAAGTCTGCTGTTGTATGCCATTCACACCCATCATGGAGGCATTTTGGGAACTTTTTTTAAAGTACTTAACTTAAAATGCTTACTAAGTTAGTAATGTAATGTGAGTTATTTTTTTTTTTTTAATCCACAACCATTTAGCATTTTTGTATGCATCAGTCATTATTTAGAGTTCACATAAATTTCTGCTGGAGATATTTTGCTCGATCACACCCAAATCCTGATAATCAATTTCAGCCGTCATGGCCATATTTTCTGAGCTTCTTTAGTAATTAACTTAAAATACTTACTTAATTAGTAATGTTATGTAAGTTTTTTTTTTTGTTTTTTTTTAAAATCCACAATCATTGTAGCATTTTTTCATCATCTGTCATTATCTAGGGTTCATAGAATTTTTTGTTAGAGATATTTTTACCTGATCACCCTTAATCCGATTCTGGATTTTGGCCATCATTGCCGCATTTTATGAAATTCTTTGGTTATTAATTTAAAATACTTACTAAATTAGTAATGCTATGTGAGTTATTTTTTTTAAACATCCACAACCAGTGTTGCAATTGGTCATGCAACTGTCACTATTTCAATCTGACAGAATTATCTGAGACATTTTTACCCTTTTTTTACCCTTACATTTTTTGCCTTTGTTTAGGCATTTTACCCATCAGGCCACATTTACGGAACATTTTTTTTTTTGGTAACTAAGTTTAAATACACACTAAAGTACTTTGTTACATGTTTTAAAAATCTACAACATTAATAAATTAACAACACACAAATGATACATACTCGCTTACAAAGAGCAGCTAATCCACAGGTGTACATCTATTTTTGAATATAATCACATTTATATGATGTGCAAATTCTAACAGATAGCATTTAAACCATGTGGTTTTATAGATGAATGATGAGAAACCGTAGATAGATCAAAAGAGTAATAAAGATGTCTTGAAAGAAACTGACTCCCGAAGAGAACTGATTGCCCACACATCAGAAAGAGACAATATACATTCTTTTCATGCGATGAGAAGGAGAAAACTGGGGTACATCATGACAGTAGGAAAGTTGGAGGGGAGGAGAGGCAGAGAATGACAGAGAGAACAGATGCTGGACTGTCTGACATGGCATGGAAAACATCATCTGCGTCAGAGTTGACTGAAAGTACATGAGAAGGTTGTGGACAGTTTGCAAACATGGCATGGAAGACCATCTGTGTCAGAGTTGACAGAAAGTATATGAGACAGAAGGCTGTGGACAGACATGACTACCAACGCCTCACGGTATGAACTTACAGAAGAAGAAGCATCCAAACCAATGTGCAGTGATGTAGATTGTGATAACATAAGTTTAACACACTTTATACACAAGTGCTCCACTAAAATATCTACAAACAAGTTAAAAACTACAGAGTAAAAGCTGGACACTTAGTGTCTAAGTTATTAAGTCATTCGCCAGAGACAGATGAAGCCATGCTGGGTAAATCCAAGCACAATGAAGTGGATATTTTTTACTTTAAACCTGTTTTCATCATTAACTCATAAAGTGATTACTTAGAACTAGTCAGTTGGCAGCCATTTTTATATGTTAATTAGGTTATGCCAGCTTATGTAGACATTTTGTGTGTTATCCGTATGGCCGCCTCATCAGTTTGCACAATATGGTATACATCTTGCCAGGCTCGTTGGCAGATAACCATAGCTTTATATGGTGTTTACTTACAAACAGTGAGCTGGCTAGCCATTTGTATTTGTCAATTAGGCTCATACTGCATCACATGTATTTGAGAAATGCATATACAGTTAGGCCTCATTGTCCCTATTGTAATGATAGGGGTTGCTAAGGGGTTCGTTAAACAACAAAATAGTTACGGCCACAAAATGCAAACATTTAGTCATTTCCACCCTTTATTTTGCCAGGATGCAACTCAGCATCCATCTTTTGTCAGCTTACATTGTTACTGTAATTTGCCTATGGTGGTATACACCACTAAAATGTTAATAATATCTCCGCTTAACATTGAGTCGATTGACTCACAGGCTTCATTTTGGTATCACAGGATTTGCTATTGCCATTTTAATCTCCAAGTAGCTGTGGTGGCTTCATAAATAAAAACCTGATGTACACAACTTTACTAGCAACACTTTACGGCTACGAATGATATTGATAATATTAATGACTGATGATAAAATCCCCCCCCCCCCCCTCCACACACATTTTTTTCTTTTCCTCCCTAACTTCCTACCCCCTGTGTACTTATTCTAGTGTGTGCCTTGACTCTGGCAATCAATTTATATTCAGTCATCGGGAAGGGGAGCGGGTGTGTATTCCGTTGTTTTGGTTACGTAACATGTAATTTATAAAATTTAAACATGCAACACACAAAATGAATAGTTCCTGCCAATTTTGATTTTTGGTCAGTCACAGCTCATGGCTTTCCTTGCACCTTTGGACGCAAGCTGGACGGCTTAGGTCGGCTTAGTGGGAGTTCTCTCCCTTGGCCGCATTGAAAACAACGAGCGGAAAAAGTCACGAATCAAACAAGACAGTGAGGCCGACATCAGGGCTGCCAATGCATGGTTGTGTCCCCCAGATCTGGGTTTTTCTGTTGATGCTGCGGGGAAATCTGTTTTTTTTGTGTGTGTGTGGGTGTTTTGCCGATCTGTATGCTTTAATGACCGATAAATTTGCGTGGTTAGGGGTAGGGTTAGGGTTAGCGGTAGGATTAGGGTTAGGGGTAGGGTTAGGATTAGGGGTAGCGTTAGGGTTACAGATAGCTTCTTCTTCTTCTTCTTGTTCACCGGCTGGGAATTCCGGCGGTAAGTCGCGGTTGTTCGTCCAAAATGGACTTTTTGCTTTTACCTTGACCTGAGTTTTGCGTGTACATCCGTTTTACTGGCTTATTTGTTCGCAGTTCTCGTTCCCCGCCTCTCCGGCAGATGTATTCCGACTTCGGAGGAAGACGTCAAGCCTATTTCTAGGTTGACTGTGGCCATTGTTTTGTGTGGGTCGAGATGTTGCCTCATTTGTGTGGTGTCCTCTTTGACCTTAACAGGTTTGGCCCCCGAAATGTCGTCCTTAAGGCAGCCCTATGTAGAATTGTCAGCCCTCAAGGGAAGGCAGGGGCAGATCATGGGCATTCCCCGCCATCCAAGGAGGCTTCCATAAATGCAGAGCCGACACATGATGCTTTGGTTCTGGGCTCACCCAAGGAATCGTCACGTCCTGCCCATGACTGCTTAACCTCACAACCGTGTATTGAGCTTCCCGCGCTACAAGGCTGCGCTCTCCGGAGATCAGCGGGGAGCAGCCTGCAGGTCCAGGACGTTTGTGGCCACACAAATAGGTACATTCTTTTTCATCTTACGTTAGACACCTTTAACGTTGTTTCAGCTGTGCCCTTAGCACGACAGAATGGGGAAGCAAAATGCGTCAGGCGTGGCTTCACCTGTTTGGTCCCAACACTCGGGCGAGTTGGACCAGTGGGTACGGACATTCAGACTTTTTCCTAATCGGTACGAATTATGATCGTCGGACTTTGAGCTTGCATGTGTGCCGTGGGGTGTAACTTTGTCGAACATTGTTTTCAAGCCAGCATATGAATAGTTGCTGCCGTGGTGTACCTCAGCACGGTGACGACGACACTGAGGATTGACAGAGGATGTACGTAGGTAGGATCTTGCTGGGAGAAGTCGCCCACAAGAGATGTTACTCGTCTTGGCTGCGGGTAAATCTCTCGGTCAGGGTTGCGTCTCAGCAGCACAGTTTTCCATTCGCTCCCGAATTTTAACCAAGAGTTGTCATTTGATGGTACATTTAGCAAGCAATCCTTGAGTTTTGTTACTTTTCACCCATGCGATTGGGGGCGGGCTGGTGAGAGCCAGAAAGGACACTACACCTCTAGGGGCCGCCAGCTCCGAGATCCCCTGCCAACTCTGTTAATGCTCATTTGAGACATTATCCGTGGCGCACGACGGGGACGTGCAGCAGGAGTCTTGCATGAGGTTCCGTAAAACCAGAACAGTGAAGGACTGGCACCCGAGTGGGGTACGGAGTATCTCCTTATACACCTCACATCAGACTTAACTTTGCCTCATGCCTGTGACTGAAATCACCGCGCCACAGTTACGGATAGCGTTAGGGGTAGGGTAAGGGTAGGGTTAGGATTAGGGGTAACGTTAGGGGTAGGGTTAGGGTAAGGGTTACGGTTAGGTTTAGCGTTTGATGTGACAATTGTGACGCCATAGTTCCCTATAATCGCGCACAGTCACATACACACGCAAACAGTCGACGGACGGTGGATGCTACTGACACGGACAAATCGCCACCGATTGGGCACCAGCGGCGCGCTATTGCCGTCATATATGGCACACTTCCAGTGGCGCCACTTCCACAAGCATCAGATTGTCGCCCAGTATTTGGAAGTTCTACGTCACCATTTTCACATTATCACATCTAACCCTACCCCTAACCCTAACCCACACCCTAGGCAACCCTACACGCAACCGTATGATGATGATAGACACCCTACGCAGCCCTACACGCAACCGTATGAAGATAGGTAACCCTAGACACAACCGTATGATGACTACGCAACCCTAAACGCAACCCTGCACGCACCCGGATGATGATAGGTAAGTATGTCATTTGATTCGTGACTTTTCCGTTCGTTGTTTTCAATGCGGCCAAGGGGGAGAACTCCCACTAAGCCGACCTAAGCCGTCCAGCTTGCGTCCAAAGGTGCAAGGAGAGCCCAGCTCATCATCATAGCACTCCGGGGTCATTAAACCCGGTTCGTGATTTTAGTGTTGTTCATAGCTATATGTGTAATACTGACAACATTTATAAATATAACTGTAAATAGCTCGACTGTTTCGCTTACCAGTCGAACAATCCAGCCTGGTCTTCGTACAAACCCAAAGCGCACCAAAACACAGCAGACAGTAGCAATGAACTCAGCAACCTGCTGGGATTCGCCATGTTGTTTTCGGTTCGATTTTTTAAAATATTGAACTACGGGTAAAAAACCTTTATTTTTGACTACGAAACAATAATAATGTAATACCGTTTTGAATAAATGAATAGACGTTACTGTCCTCTGGACATTCCTTCCTATATTTATTACTAATTAGCTCCGTCCACTTCCACGGTAGCCAACGAAGAGTTTCCATACTGATGGTGTCAGATACATCCTGATTAAATGATCGCATTCTCATGCTATATGTTATGACGCTATACGGTTATACGCTAAGCTTTCTTTAAAAAATTAAAATTTAAAAACAGTTCACCTTTACAATTAAACCCTCATCATCACCATCATAAGGTGCCTT
>CAJHNH020003335.1:787500-840000 GCA_905116865.2 Candidula unifasciata
AGTTATGAGTTGACAATCACAATAAACTACCAGTAGAACTATTAGAGCGGCAGCAGAGGAAACTTTTAATCTGTATCCTTAGATACTTTAGGAGGACTTAAGTAATTTTTAAAAAAATTTCATTTAAACCCTTGTGGATATAGACCCACTGCCTACCCAAAAGCATGTTATAAAAGTCGACCAATTGGGAGCTTCCTTCAAAGTTAGAGTGCTTCTGCCTGAGAGGCAAGGAACCAACAGTCTGCATACAAATTAGTCAGACTTGTCAAACAGATGCACACGCAACACTCAGGTTCTGAAACAGGACGAACAACCAGAACTTTCCGCCAGAGTTTACACTGTGAACACGAAGAAAAAATACACCTGGCTGACGTAGGCATTATAGATGCCCTACTTAGAACTTGAAAAAAAAAATATCAAGATGATGTGGTAAACCTGTAGGTAGCAACCTACTCTATAGACTGTCTTTGTCTTTACTTTCTGTATAAACAACTTTTTTATGGTGGTGTGGAACAGGGGGTGGGTCTGAGCCTGAGGATTTAAAGTTGCATGACTAATGTTGTTGCAACAGACTGAGCAGGCGAAAATTATGTATTTTCCCAGACAGAATAGATCTATAAACTTTTCAAGGATCTGAACCCTAGCCTCCTGAATAAGAGACCAGTATTCTAAAGCACTCTGTATGCCACTCCTCATGGCCACATTAACTTTGAAAAAAAAAAAAACTATTAATATCTGCTGTTTGATAAAATATTTCTAAATTTTAAATTTGTATTATTATATCTCTGCTTTGATTAATTCAGATTCAAACTGTTGGGCATCATACAAGAGTAGCAGATATCAAGAAGTTGGTGCAACAACAAACTGGCTCACAGAAGGCTATGTACAACTTTGTTGAGATATTTTGAAGTCAAATCGTCTCATCGTAGCAGTGTATTCCCATTGTGTTGTAGAAGTAATTTGTGTCTATGGCCCCAGGGATTCACATCAGTTAAAGACAGTACTACAGAGAAATTTCAACACATTGAACAGTCTACAGGACATCTGTTTCAGTTGATTCCATCTGGCTATGCAGGGCATAGTTTCTCTGGTGTCAGGGATACATCTTGCCAAGATCTTTTAAAAAACACAGGAAAACCTTGGCGGACAGCAGAAACAAGACTGAAATTAGTTTATACTGTTGTAAGAATAAGAACTTTAAACCCATTTACCAAACGTTGCTTCAGCACAGAAACATATGAGATGGCGGATAACAAATACGTTGTGGGATATGCAAAGCTAGGTACATCAAGTTGTAAAAAATGCAAGCAGAAGATAGATAAAGGTGGCTTGCGAATCGGGAAGGTGACCCCAAATCCTTTTTCAGAGGATGCTGGAGACATGAAGCAGTGGTTTCATCCAGCTTGTATTTTTGAAACATTTGTCAAGGCTCGGGCAACGACAAAGAAGATTGAAGAGCCAGAAGATGCTGAAGGGTTTGGAGACTTAAATCAAGAGGATAAAGATGCGATAAAACAGCTCATTGAGGGTAAGTACATGAGTTTATGTGTGTTTAAAAAAAATTATTTTTGTTGTTCACCATCTGTAAACTGCAGCGAAAAATTCTGGTTGTCAGTCCACTTCTGGATGTTTGCCTTGTTCCAAAAGTTGAATTTTGCATGCACATCTATTTTAATGATTCAAATTACTTGTATGCAGACTGCTGGTTCCCTGCCACTCATGCCAATGCATTGTGACCTCGGAAGAAATCCTTAATTAGTTATCTTTTACAGTATGCTTGTTAGGGAAGCAGTTGGTGGTCTATTCCTTTTCCCCCTAAAATGGGGCACCTGCAACCTACATGGGGAGTGTGTTTGTTGATTCTTCTTCTCACAGTCCATGCATGCATGGAGATCTCAGTGGCACAGTGGTCAAGCCATTTGCCTTGCACTCTCATGGTTGTGTGTTTATCTTTTATCTAACAGATGCACTGTTCAGCTTATGAGTGCTGTTTTTACAGATATCCTCTGGGGTTTATAACTGGAACTACAAAGTTCATGATTTGTAGAATGCTCTAAACAAGTACAACTTTCCCAGTTTTCTCCTTTTCATGACATGACGAAAGAATCTAAATTGTCTCCTTTTAATGTGGTAATTTCTCTTCTTGAGTCAGTTTTTTTCAAGACATCTTCATTACTATTTATATATGTCCAGGTTATTCTCATCACTTTTTTTAAAAATCACATCTTCGCTGCCTCCACATAATTGTTCACTAATCATCCAGCTTTTCCAATTACATGATCACACAGATGTTTTGTGTGTGTGTCGTTTTAGATTATCATACCAAAGCTGGGAGCAAACCGTCACCAAAGCCTAAAAAGACTGTTCAGACAACACCCACAAGCTCCACTCCAGTGAAGACAACTCCTAAAAAGGAGTCATCTGGAGCCTCTTCTAATGGCAGCATCAAAAGCAATGACAGAGGTTAGTACCCCTTTAGTAAAAGAACTCTTTTGACATGTTCGGCACACATCAGGCATATAGTTCATTCATTCAATAATTGTCCTGTTGTGCCATTAAATGTCACATAAGACTTGCAGTCTGTTTTTCTATTTTGTGCTATCTTATGCTATCTCTTTGATATCATGGATTGAATCCAGTCCAGCACCTTAGGCTTCTCTCATCAACATTCGCCTTATGGTTTATCTTGGCCTCCTTGTTTCCTCAATCCCTCTTTTCCCCATTTCAGTGCTTGTTTTGTGATTCTCTGTTCGTGTCTTCTCAGAATGTGTCCAGTATAGCGTCATCTTCTCTGTTTTATAATTGTTGTACTAGTCATTGCCATTTAATTCATAAGGCCTATGGTGGTAGATCAATAATTGTTATAGACCAGTCAGAACTTGATGGGAGATGTGGTCAACATATGCCATCCACCTTTACTTCCTCGGGTATTATCCTAGGGAGTCCGGTCAATTTTGGAGAGAAAAAAAATCAGCTTCGAAGCAGATTCAAACCTAAGTCCTTTGGGCTGAAAGATGAGTGTCTAGTCGCTTTGCTACCCCGGCTCTAGACCTATAAGAGAACTAAGAAGCAATTTACATGAGCAGCTGATATAGGATCATCATTTCTGATGACTGAGCAGAGCAACTGATAAGTGGTTTACCAGTGTATGTGGAAAGGAGCATGGATAAAGCAGGATCAATCAGTGCTTTATGAACTAGGTTACTGGATAATGCTAAATATCTGATACCAACATGAATACGTGACATTGGAGTAAAGCATGATGAAGCATGTCTATGCTTTAAAGCTGAGATAGGAGACATTATCCTCATGAGAACAGTCAGGAAAGGTACCTTGGAGTGCTGCTGTATCGGAATACTAAGCACACATGGGAATGTCCAGTATGCAGTGACATCGATTGTGATAACATAACATTTAGGACACAGTTGTCAAGAATGGTGAGCAAACACAGTTACCTTGCAGATTTGGAGGCCTTTCTTCTGAATTAAGTTTTGTGATGATGAATCTATCATGGAGGTCAAAAGAAGCAATCAACAAGTGTTGGTTTGAAAATGGGTACCCCATCCTGCAGAAAACTTAGCTGCAAAATTCAACCTATGATTAACGCTCTATAAAGTGCTTGGTAATACGACAGATTGGTTAGTGCTTTGTGGGAGAGCATGTACAGTCCGGAGGAGCAGATGGATCACCACAGTCTGGTGAGATTGATGCAGGGGGGGGGGGGGGGAGTGACAAGAGGTTCTGGCAGATGCTCGAGGCTCAGAGGGAAGGCAAGACGGACGACATTTAATCAGAATGCTACTGGCACTATTAGTATCAGTACTCTTCACTGGCTGCTGAAGATTGGGATGGAGTGCTTATGGGAATACCCCAAGTGCTGTGATGTCGGTTCTTGAATTAAATCAAATCAATTAAAGTGGTAGAACTGATGGCCCATGCCAGAAGGTGGGCTATTTCATGAGAAGAAGAAAACTGGAGTACATTGAGATGGTTTAAAAGTTGGAGGGGAAAAGAGGTAGAGGGACACAGAGAGCTAAGATGCTGGACAGTTTGACATCATGGCATGGAAGATCATCTATGTCAGAATTGATTGAAAGTATATGAGAGAATGTTGTGGATAGACATGACTACCAGTGCCACGTGGCTAGGATTGTTAGAAGGAGAAAAGGTTTGGCATGAGTTAGTAGAGAGCTTATGCTCCATTTGGAGATAAAAGACAGGAGAAGGGAAAAAAGAGCTATAAGGTTGGGGGTGGGGGATTAATTTCAGAAAATTGTACCTGAAGATCCAGTATTATACACTGAATATAATAATTATTACACTTGCTTAATTTGATTTGATTTGATTCAAGAACCGACATAACAGCACTCGGGCATTCCCATAAGCGCTCCATTCCCATCTTCAGCAGCCAGCGAAAAGTTCTGATACTAATAGTGCCAGTAGCATTCTGATTAAACGTCCGTCTTGCCTTTCCTCTGAGCCTCAAGCATCTGCCAGAACCTCTCGTCACTCCCCACTGCATCAATCTGCTCCTCTGAACTGCACACGTTGTAACTGTGCTGTAATCTATTGCTTAGAGGTCAGTAAATTGTTTTCGTAACCCTTGACCTGCTAAAATTTAAATTCTGTGACAGACAGTTTCAAAAAGGCCTTTTCTTATGACGTTACAAGAATTGCACAGTGAAAGAGATTGGGGATTCCCCATTGTTGTGTTCCTATAGATAATAGCAGTCTCACATTTCCGTTGCAGCCAGACTCCGTCATGCAGTCCACATTCATGTTTATTTTTGTTGTTGCGAAAAATTGTTTTCAGTGCCTTCAGTTTTTGTTGTTGTGGTAACATGTCTTCAGGGCCTTCAACCAGCCACACGTCTGCTAAAAAAGTGACCACGCCGTCCACAGAGGATGACCCTTTTGCAGAGAAAGACAACTCTTTTCGAGAGTTTCGCCGCCTGTGTGCCGACATTGCAGAAGAGAATAGTTACCTGGGCAAAACAAAACTAGTGAACACTTATATCACCAAGGGACACAGTGGAGGTATGTGACGTCTGTAGTTACAGGGCTAGTTTAAGTATATCCAATTGGAAAAGTTGAACTAGCAGTTGTAATTTAGACAATACACCGTTCAACCCATCTGAGCTATAATTTGGATATAGCTTTTTTCTTTCTATTTAAATACTTGATTTTTTTCTGGTCAGTTACTTTTTATTATTTAATGCTGCATAGATTGTGTATTAACTCTTTCAGTCCCAAGGAATGTATCAGACATTCATAAGTTCTTACCTGCAAGCCCAGTTATGCAAGATGCGTAGATTTTACGTTTTTCTTTGCTACCCCTTTGGCCTCTAATGCAAAACCCCCTGGGACTCACAGAGTTAATTATAACAGTCAGTATAAGGTATACTTTGTTAACTCTTTTAGTTATAGATTGTTAACTCTTTTTGTACCAAAAAATGCCTCACACATTGATTTATTACTAATTATACTCTTCTTTGGAATAGCTGAAGTGTAATTAGTTAAGGAAAAATTGAAGTGTTTAGTTACAGGAAAAGTTGAAGTGTATAGTTACGAGAAAAGTTGAAGTGTAACCAGGTACAGGCAGAGTTGAAGTGTATAGTTACAGGAAAGTGAAGTGTAACTAGTTGCAGGAAAAGTTGAAGTGTAACCAGGTACAAGGAAAGATGAAGTGTATAGTTGCATGGAAAGTTCAAGTGTATAGATACTGGAACAGTTGAAGTATATAGTTACAGGAAAGGTTGATGTGTATGATTACAGGAAAAGTGTGGTTGTTTTGTCAGCTATTTGCTGTGTTAAAGAGTATAATCCGTGTGAAGTGTCTACTACCAAAGGCTACATGGATGATGAAAATGAGGATGACTACAGTTAAGCAGTTATTGTTCTTCTTCTCCATTCATGCATAAAATAGTGGTTGGCATGTTATGTTGTGGCTTATACCTAGGCTGCAGTATCAGTGCCTTTCAGCCAAACACATCTGATTTCAGGAGACTTAATTTATTGCCTTTTACGACATGCTTGTTAGGTGACAGTGGATCTTTCTTTTTGCTTTCCAGAATGAGCCCTGGGACCCACATAGGGGTTCAGTGTGTCTAATGACTTGATTTGTTTAATTACCCCTGCCAATTTTCAGACCATAGATATCAGGCAAGGCTAACCTGGGCAACCAGGGCCTGAAAAAGTTTGATGTGCCAACTAAAAGGCACACTTGTCTTAATCCTTGCCTTAAATGGGTACAATGGAATTACGTACTCAGATAAATGCAGAAGAAGAAGTAATAATTGACCAACCCAGATTGGGCTACAGGCTACTCTCTGTCGGGTCCACGGTGTGACTATGTGATCTAGCTGAACGAGGTTTCCAGAATTTGTATCTGTTTTGATTCTCAACCTTGAGATGTTAATCCTGCAGACTGCAATTCTGAAGGGGAAAATCTTAAAAAAGAAGAAGAAGAAGATGACCATAGATACGTTCAAGGTCAGCATGTCATCTCTCTTGTTTCCTTATCGTCAATTAACACATTTTAAACCTTTCTACAGATGGCTTCCGTGGTGACCTATACCTGTTGATCAAGCTGTTGTTGCCAGGGGTGGTGAAAACTGTCTATAACCTGAACAATAAACAGTTGGCGAAGTTGTTTAGTCAGGTGAGTGTGTGGGGGGTGGGGAGATATAGAGAGAGAGAGATAGATAAAGAGAGAGAGAGAGAGGGGGGGGGGGGTTGGGACTTGGATTTGAACAATAACCTCTTTATGTGGGTTTCAGGACCCCATTTTGGGGGAAAAAGAATAGACTCACTACTTCCCTAACAAGCAAATTGTAAATGGTGACTGATAATGGGTTTGCTGAAATTGGATGTGTTGAGCTGAAAGTGCAGATATCACAGGCAAACTGTAAACTGCAGCACACCATGCCATCCAACCTTTTTTTTTAAAGGTGAAGACAAGAAAAAGTAAAGTAATAAATGGCTGTCGATGTTGTTTAGTAAATTTTAAAAAAGTAACCACGGAAATGTGATGTCTGAGAAGGGCTGTAGGAGTGACCATAAGAGATAAGATCAGGAATGAGATCATAAGAGAACAAGTCGGCACAGAACCAATTCTGGGTTACATACAAAGACAGCAAGTGAAATGGTTTGCCCACTTAGAGAGAATGCCTTGTGACACCATACCATACAAAGCATACATGGAAAGAGAAGAAGGACGTTGAGCACGGGGTAGACCAAGAACAAGATGGAAAGATAACATCAGAGAAACTCTACAACAGCACGATGTGCCTATGGTCAAGGCAGCCAGAAGAGCTAAAAACAGAACCTTATATCTCCCTCGACACCCACAGCGGTAAAAGAGGAAGTGAAGAAGAAGAAGAAGAAGAAGATGTTGTTTAGTCAGGTGAGTGACAAGATTACACAGTCGGACATTTGGGTGAAGAAGTGGAAAAGGTTGGACTGATGAATGGGATTTGAACATAAACAGCTGATAAGGTTGTTGAGTCAGGTGATTGTTTAGTCACTTGGGTTATATAGAGAAATGAAAGGTTTTGACTGGGATTTGAACATAGCAGACAGATGGTGCAGCTGTTTAGTCACATGGGTTATAGAGAGAAATGAAAGGTTGGGACTGGGATTTGAACCTGGTACCAGTCCGCTTGTCTCACTTTTACTCCTACTTCACATGTCCCACTTTTACCTCTGCTTCCAGTGTCCCACCTTTACCCCGTTTCCTGCTTGCTTTTCATGCCCACAAGTTTATTTCTTTCATTGCAAATGACAGTTTATTTGAACTGTCTGCCACAGATATTTGGGACAAATTTACAAAGAATGGTTGCAGATTTGGATCAGGTATGTAATAATAATGTTATGGTCTTGTATCTATTTGTGTTTTTTTCCCCACTTCTCCCTTATATATATATATATATATATGTATGTGTTGTAATTGGCACATTTCTGCTTTTCAAATGATCAAGTATTCCATTGTGCTATAGGATACCACAGAAATCACAGCCCTCGGTGAGGGCGACAGTGACTAGCCAGATCAGTTTGCATCAAAAAGAGTCTTCCACGATAAGTGAATGAGATTTCAGGAATATTATTGCTATCACATGTATGGAGCACATTTCTTCTAATGCTCAGCTTATTGGTTAGGTGGGTGGATGGCCGATGGATAAATGGGTATGTCAAGGTGGCTGAGGATGGATGATAGGTGGGTCATTGGTTAGGTGGGGAGATGTATCGATAATGAGCGGGACCTTGATTAGGTAGATGGATTGCCCAGTTAAGTTTATCTTAAATTGTACAGCAACTGCGCAATGGAATGCAGGCTAGAATTAAGGAAAATTGAGAACTTTCTGAACCTTTCCACAGTGTGAAACAATTGTATGTACTTGCACCTGCTCTATTCAGTATTAAATTCTCAGCTGGGTTCTCTGATGTTTTTCATGAGGAAACAGAGGAATTGATTGTTACCACATCAATGGAAAAATCCTTCAATCTTAGGGGCTTAAAGCAAAAAGCAGTTAGTTTATGTATTATTAGGGATCTGGTCCTGAAGCAGATGTACAGTATAACATGGACAGATTCTATGAGGCCAGAACCAACTTTGGGCTTATCATCAACATGGAGAAAACCAAAAATCGTAACACAGACAAAATGTGTACTGAACCAACCATTTTGCTAAATGGTAAGAAATAGTTCTGGATAGATTCACATACCTTGCTAGTAAATGTCTCAAAATGTCACCATCAGTGATGAGGCAAATATCAGAATCTCTGATAGCTGCACATTTGGCAGACTGTACACCACTGTCGGGCATCGAAGTGGCATCATTCTGCAAACCAAACTGAAGGTGTACAGAGCTGCAATGTTTCCAGTGCTGCTGTAATCTTGTGAAACATGAACTGTATTCAGACATCAGGCAAAGAAGCTCAACCACTTTCATACAGTCTAAGAAAAATTTGAAACATCAAGTGGAAAGACAAGGTCCCAGATACTGTCATATTGGATAGAGCTGGCATCAAATCCATTCTGTTGCAGTCACAGATTCGATGGGCAAGTCACCCTGTCTACTTCCCAGGCCTTGGCTCCTAAAAATAATCTTTTATGGTGAGATACAAGAAGATAGATGCTATCATGATGGCCAGATAAAAGGCTTCAAAGACATGCTAAAAGAATCACTTAAGGACATATATTAGACCTATATTTTATAGACCAATCGGCACACTGTGGGTGATGTGGTCAGCATCACGCCAGCCTCCTTTACTTTCCATGAGACAGACCTGGTACCCATTTAAAGCAGGGTCAACCTGGGAGTCAAGGTCATTTAAAAAATAAAAGTCAGGCTCTGTCGGGAGCTGAACCTATGACCTTTGGATCCATGGGTGAGCATCTAGCCATTACACCACTGCAGCTCCCAGCAATAACTTAATCATAACAAAAAACTATTTATATGCCTACAGGGTGACGTGGCTGAGACCATCCGCTGGGCTTTTGAAGAAAGTAAAGTTCTCCCACCCCAGAAGAAGAGTACTCTGTCCTTGCAGGAGGTGAGTGTCTTATGGTATCCGAACAACTGCAACAATATCTCAAGTATGAAAGGTCTCTGTTTTATTCTGATGACTGCAGTACCTCAGGATAGTAAGTTAGTTAATTAGTCAACAAATTATTCTCATTGTACATCGAACCATTTAGTCCATAAGCGCTGGAACCATCCAGTCCATAATTGCTCGGCTCCCCTCTTCAGTAAATCCTGCATCGTGTAGCTGCTTGCGACACCTGTTCTTTTTTGTTTTCTTATTCGTCTTTGGCTTCCTACATAATACCCTAATCTGGCCACACCTCTTTTAACATGTTGTTCTTACAGTCTGGTTATGGTTGCAGATTCACAGTCATCACTTGATTCTTCTAAGTCTTACTTCTCTTAGAACATTTAGAATATCAGCCTGGTCCATGGCTCGCCCACCATCCACAGTAGCTATACCTGTAAATCTGTTAATGAAAGTAAACAACCCTTGTCATGTCATTGTCATGGTACAGCAATGATATTTGTTCTTCAGGTTGATGCTTACCTGAATGAACTATCCCAGATGTCCAAGGAAGAGGACCAGCTGAGGGTGCTGACCAAAGTAGCCAAAAGGTGAGTAAGCAGAGATCTGTTCTTTCTTCTTACATTGGAGCATGGGTCCTCAGCCAGTTAACTTCCAACTCTTTGTATTGTCATGCGGAGGTTGATTTATGGGAAGGCTGATGTCATGGGAAGGTCGATCTCATATGAAGATCAGTGTCATGCAAAGGTCAGTGTCATGGGGAGGTCATTTTCATAATGAGGTTGATGACTTAGCAAAGTTGATTTCATGGGGAGGTCAGTGTCATTTTTTCAAGGAAAAGTTGATGTCATGGGAAAGTTGATGCCATGGAATGGTTTGTAATCCCACCAAGTTGACAGCTGTGGTAATCAGCCAAATGCACATCCTGCCATGTATATTGCATTAATTACTGATATAAAGCTGATCCTTTTGTATAGAAGTGAATCATGGGCTTTCCCTTATATTCTAAAACAGGTGTACATCAAATGATTTAAAAATGTTTGTGCGTCTGATCAAGCATGACCTCAGGATTAATTCTGGAGCCAAGCATATGTAAGCAGCTTGTTTGTGACATGGTTGTATTTATTTGTGGAATGTGAGGTAAGGAAACAGTTGTTTTATTCCTTTCTGAGGCAAAGAGGATTAATTCTGGAGCCAGGCATATGTAAAGAGACATGTTTTGCACATACTTGTGTTGATTCCTGGTTACAATTAAACTTTTTTCAAGATGACTTGTGGTATGTAAGCTGGCTTTAGAACAAAAAATAATTTGTAGTCATGTCATTTTTGTGTGTGGTTATGTGAGGAAACTTTTTTTCAAGTGTGGTCATGTTGATTTGTGGTATATAAAGATACTTTTTTCATGTGCAGTCGTGTTGATTTATAGTATGTGTGGAGGCTTTTTCTTAATGTGTTAGTTAGTTGCGTATCCTTTACTAGACGTTGCAGAACCAACCCCAGCATTTTTTGGCTGTTGATTTCTAAATGGTCAGCTGTTGGTAGCATTATCAAAACCAACGCTGTGTAGTCATGTTGATTTGTGGTATCTAAGGAGACTTTTCATGTATAGTCGTGTTAATTTGTGGCATTTCATATCATGTAGTTGATTTGATTTATTGCATGTAAGATGGTGAGTCAGCTGTTTTGCTGCTTCAAGACGAAAAGAATGATATTTGGTCCTTGCCAACCAAGAATCTGGTAACTGTTATTGTGTTGATTCTCCCAGAAATGAAATCAAAGAATTACTTTCAGTTAGCAAAAATTATATCTATTCTTAATGTAAACCTTATTTATTAATTGTGAAAGTTTTTCTTTATCTTAATCTTCTTGTGTAAATCGTATGACAGCTTCCCTGTATTCTCTTCATGTGACAGCGTCTGTCAGTCCTGACTGTCTTTGGTGAATTTTGTGACAGTTTCTCTATATATAACATCTTTTTTTTTTAGTTTAAGGAGCAAATTAACTTTATGCTGATCTTTTATAGCTGATGTGGCAAATTATCTTTATGCTGACTTTTTGTAATTCATGTGACAAATTATTTGTATGTTAACCTTTTATAGTTCATGACCTTCTGTAGTTCATGTGACAAATTATGGTTATCCTGATCTTTTGTAAATCATTTAACAACTTTTCTTTATCTTAACCTCTTAATGAAATAAGTGAAAACTTCTTTTTTATGTTAAAAATTATTGAATCATGTGACAGCTTAACTTAATCCTAACCTTTGTGAGTGTGAATCATGTGTTAGCCTTTCTTTATCATGAGCTTCCTAATAAATTAAATGACTTCACTTTATGCTAAAATTTTTGTGTGAATCCCCTATCAGTCTGGATGGCCTTGATCCCAATGCATACGCAGCCTTCCAGGCATCTCGGAATCTGCGGGATGTTGTCGAGCGGGTCACCCAAAATCAATCTCAGGCAACTGAGGATGCCCGGCCAGGAATGAGCAAGACGTTGAGTGTCAGGGCGGCTTTGATGACACCGGTCCTACCTATGCTGGTGGGTTGTGCTTCTTCTGTCTGCTGATAAGTTCTTGTGATAGAAATAGTAAACATTTTTCTTCCTCTTGTGGGTTCCAGGGCCCTTTGGGGTGCGGGGAATAGATTATCTACGTCTTAACAAGCATGCTGTAAAAGATGACTAATTAAGGGTTTGCTGACATTTTGTGACTGAAAGGTGCTGATAATGCTGCCTAGCTGTAAACCACAAACAGCATGCCAGCCATCCTGATAAGGCATGGACACAGAAAGAAAAAAAAATGTTTTTGCTTCCCTGACTCATTCTTTCATATTTTTCTTCTAGGATTTCCATTTCTCCCTCCCTCCCTCCTTCATTCATTCCCTCTCTCATTTTCTTCTATCCTGTCTTACTCCTCCCCATTTATATATTCTTATTCTAGCTATTTCTTAGTTTTCCCTTTCATTAACTCTCCCTTCCTCCAGATCTCTCCTTTCTTTATCTCTCTTATCTTTACCTCTCCTTTAATCCTGTTTTCCTAATTTGCCCTCCCCCCTTTTCCTTGTTAATTCTCTCCTTTTTGTCTGTCCTGTTTCTTTTCTCTCTTCCATTTAATTCCCCCTCTTTCCTTACAGATCCACTTTATTTCCCATTCCTCTTTTTCTATCACCTTTCCCTCCTTCCACCTTTTCCCTCCTATATCCCCCCACCCCCAAACCAGTCTACCTGTCTTTTTACCCCCCCCCCCCCCCCCCACCCCCCCCCTTCTTTTTACAGCTAACAAATCAGAAGAAAAAAATACACAATGGTAAGAGAAATGACTAACAGTGAGAATAATAACAACAGTGAGAACAATACCAGCAGTGAGAATAATAACAACAGTGAGAATAATAACAACAGTGAGAATAATAACAACAGTGAGAATAATACCAGCAGTGAGAATAATAACAACAGTGAGAATAATAACAACAGTGAGAATAATAACAACAGTGAGAATAATACCAGCAGTGAGAATAATAACAGTGAGAATAATAACAACAGTGAGAATAATAACAACAGTGAGAATAATACCAGCAGTGAGAACAATAACAACAGTGAGAATAATAACAACAGCGAGAACAATACCAACAGTGAGAACAATAACAACAGTGAGAACAATACCAAAATGAGAACAGTACCAACAGCGAGAACAATAACAACAGTGAGAACAATACCAACAGTGAGAAAAGTGCCAACCGTGAGAACAATAACAACAGTGAGAACAATACCAACAGTGAGAACAGTATCAACAGTGAGAACATTAACAACAGTGAGAACAATACCAACAATGAGAACAGTACCAACAGGAAGAACAATAACAACTGTGAGAACAATACCAACAATGAGAACAGTACCAACAGCGAGAACAATAACAGCAATGAGAACAATACCAACAACGAGAACAATACCAACAGTGAGAAGAATAACAACAGTGAGTACAATAACAACAGTGAGAAAAATACCAACAGTGAGAACAGTACCAACAATGAGAACAGTACCAACTAAGAGAAAAATAAGAACAATGACAACAATACCAACAACGAGAGCAGTACCAACAGCGAGAACAATACCAACAGTGAGAACAATAACAACAGTGAGAACAATACCAACGAGAACAATACCAACAGTGAGAACAATACCAACAACAAGATCAATAACAACAGTGAGATCAATACCAGCAATGAGAACAGTACCAACAGTGAGAACAATACTAAGAACAATATCAATAACAAGAACAATTCCAACAACAAGAACATACCAACAATGAGAACAATACCAACAACAAGAACATTACCAACAGAAAGACTTTACCAACAAGAACATTACCAACAACAAGAACATTACTAACAACAACAACACATTACCAACAACAAGAACATTACCAACAACAGCTTATTGTCAACAACAAGAACACTACCAGCAACAAAAATAATACTAGCAACAAGAACAGTGCCAACTACAAGAACAATACCAGCAACAAGAATAGTATCACTCAACAACAAGAACAATACCATTGAACAACAAGAACAATACCCACAACAAGAACAGTTCCAACAACAAGAACAATACCAGCAACAAGAACAGTACCACTTACAACAAAAACAATATCAAGAAAAATACCACTCAACAGCAAGAACAGTACCAAAAACAAGAACCAGATGACAACAAAACAAGAACAATACCACTCAACAACAAGAACAGTGCCAACACCAAGAACAATACCAACAACAAGAACAGTACCAGCAACAAGAACAGTACCACTTACAACAAAAACAATATCAAGAAAAATACCACTCAACAACAAGAACAGTACCAAAAACAAGAACCAGATGACAACAAAACAAGAACAATACCACTCAACAACAAGAACAGTGCCAACACCAAGAACAATACCAACAACAAGAACAGTACTAGCAACAAGAACAGCACCACTCAACAACAAGGAAAAATACCAACAAATAGAACAATATCAGCAACCAGAACAATACCAGCAACAAGTAAAATACGGACAACAAGAATAAAACCAACATCAAGAACAGTAACAACAGCAAGAACAATGTTATCGAACAAGAAGTAAAAATACCAACAACAAGAGCAGTACCGTTCAAAACCAAGAACAATAACAACAAGAAGAGTGCCAACAAGAACTATATGAACAATAAGAACAATAACCAACAGAACAGTATCAGCAACAAGAACAAAACCAACAGCAAGAGCAATACCAACAACAAGAACAATGCCAGCAACAAAAACAATACTAACATCAGGAACACTATCCAGCAACAAGAACAGTACCATCTAGAACTATACCAACAATAAAAACAATACTAACAACAAGAGCAATAACCAACAACAACACTACCAAATAAAAGAACAATACCAACAACAAGAACAGTATCAACAACAAGAATAGTATCAACAGCAAGAACAGTAACATATAAACAACAATAGTATGGACTTCAGGAAACTGAGACATTTTTTCCCCCCCAAATGGAATGATTTTGAGTTAATTGTTGATCCAGCACCCTTAAAAAAAAACCAACCTATGAGAGGAAGAATACAAAATGTTTACAATCAGTGTGCTTTTGGAGCAGTCTGCACCTTAAGACTGGGCTAAAAACTGGAGGTCAGTAGACCAAAACTGGCCCAAAGAGGCCTAGCAAGTGGCCTACGGACCATTGCCAGTTGTATTGTTTTTAATAATATTTATATGCAGGGACTCGGATCTCTGGCCTGTGAGGATCCCCATTTTCGAAATCTTCGCCCTTGAGACAGAGCATCTGTGTGTATGCATGGTGAACTGTGATGTTGATTCTTAAATAAGTAATCAAGTAATCATTTGTCTCCTTCATCCAGGCAGAAGCATGTAGGTCAGTAGAGCAAGCAATGAAGAAGTGCCCTAATGGCTTTTTTGCCGAGATCAAGTATGACGGGGAGAGAGTCCAGGTCCACAAACGAGGGGATGAGTTTAAATTCTTCAGTAGGTCCCTGAAACCAGTTTTGGAGCATAAGGTACAAATTTTCCCGAAACCTTGACATCCACAATTTATGTATTCTTGCTTAGGTTCTGGGACCCCCATTTTGAGAGAACAAGAAAGGTGACCAAATAGGAGTGTGCTGAAATTGGATGTGCTGGGTTAAAAAGCGCCTATATCCAAGCTTAGCTGTAAACCACAACAAATGTGCCATTTGTCCTGTTTAGAGGAAATGCAGAAGAAGTTATTTGTAATAATGTAAAAGTAAAGGACCCTTCAGGCCTATTGGGTAGATAGGGCTAGACCTATATTTTATAGACCAGTCAGCACTTGGTGGGTGATGTTGTCAACATCATGCTGACTGATTTCACTTCCCAGGACTTTACCAGATAATCATTGAAGTAGGCTGGGTCGACCTGGGAACAAATGTAATTTTGTTGGAAAACAAAATTATGGCTCGGTAAGGACCTTCTGATCCTTAGGCAAGTGTCTAGCCACTGTAGTGTGTACATTATTATGTGCAGAGTTTATTTTGATCTTTATTTTACAGCACTCTTTAAAAGAAGCAGATGAATGTATAGACCGCTAAGACGTTTTGTTCTTATTTTGAGAAGAAATACTAATGACCGCAAACATTTGTTAATTGGTGCTTGATCATCAGAACAGAATGGATTAAACTGTATGTCATCCCAGTAGGGATTCTTGGGAGAAGAATAAATAGACCCGTTGCTCCCTAACATGCATATTGAAAAAGGTGACAAATTTTGGGGTGGGAGGGGGGGGGGGTCCTTTAAAGTCGAAGTGCATTTGCCTGAGAGATGAGAAGCAAACAGTTAAACCAGATCTGTCAAATGAATTTGCACAGAGACTGCTGAAAAATAAAAATAAAAAGTATTATCTGAAAATTATAAGACTAAAATAAATTGTTTAATTCATGTCAAATGCAGTAAACTTCTGCATGCATGGCTAATCCTTTAGCTTTATTGCTGTCAGTTTTCAAAATAAGACTGGTATTTTTACATACTGGGGAATGTAACATTTGAATGCTTTTATCAGTTTCGAAGTGCATCTACCTGAAAGATGAGAAGCAAACAGTTCAACCAGATCTGTCAAAGGAATTTGCACAGAGACTGCTGAAAAATAAAAAAATAAATAAAAATAAAAAAAGGTATTATCTGAAAATTAAAAGACTAAAATAAATTGTAGAATTATTGCATTTGTGTCTATTGTGAAGTGCCTTCTTTTCTGAAGTTTTTGAGTTTGATTTTTGATGCTGTCCTTCAGTTCACAAGTGCAGGTATTTTGGAGATTCTTGCAGATTGTCACTGCAGCCATGGAGTTAGGTACTTTATTCAACACCGTTGTGGCATGACAAACCATATATAAATATAAATGTGTATATGGATATCAAATTAGGTGACAGTTATAGACTCAAATAAAGTGGTGAATTATTTTATCGACATTTTGTAAAACTGATAATTTTTCTAGGTCAAGCTGTTTAGAGACTTCATCCCCAAAGCTTTTGCCACCAGCAGCAACTTGATCCTGGACTCTGAAGTTTTGCTGGTTGATAACAAAACAGGAAATCCTTTGCCATTTGGAACTCTTGGTGTTCATAAAGTATGTTGTTATTTTTAACCTTCTTCTTCTTTTTCTCACCCTTTATCATCTTCTTTCTCCTCTCTTTTTTCTGCTTCTCAAAGTGTTGAACATTATCTCTTGCAGCTACGTGCCTTCCATAGACTACTTCTCAAAATAGATGATAGGCACGGTCACTGTTTTTAACTGAAGCAAATTATTTGCTTCTGACAGATGGTCGCCGTTGCATTTTCCTCACTTTGTAGATTGAAAGGATATAGTTTTGTCACCCAGCTACTGAGTTGAGTGCATGGCGTGATGCTGTGAGCTGCAGATTTAATGTGGAATATTTGTCCACTGTGACCAGTGTGGTGTTGGGAATTGTAGATTTAGAAAATGGCACGCAGCCTGTTGCCACAGTATTAGTGGTGCCTTATGTGATTAAAATCAATTGTGTGTGCAACTGCTGATCTGTTTGTAACTGCTGCTTCCGTCAATGATGAACAGCATTTCTGATGTCGGACTGTTTGTTTTATCACTTCTGACGGCTGCCTTATGCTTTTAATGCATGTTATGCTAGTGAATTTGCTGAGACTCCAGTGTTTATCAGTTTTTCCACAAGGGACTGTGATGGACATTCTGTGTGTTTTCGTTGTATAGGAGCATAGCAACAAGGGAGTGATCCGTTTTGCTATGAAGCTGAAACTAAGAAATGAAGATGACCAAGATGACTTCTTCACAACAAATGCAGTAAACTTCCGCATGCATGACTAATCCTTTTAGCTTTCTTGCTGTCAGTTTTCAAAATAAGACTAGTATTTTTACTTGCTGGGGAACATAACGTCATTATGCTTTAATCAGTTTAGATGAAATTGACTATTTTGTGTTCCACTTTCTTTTTTAATCAGCAGAAACATACTTGCTCCTAGAGGAGGTCATATTAATAATAGATGTCTCTTTTTAAACTGGCTATATATGTTTTTTCTGCAAGAAAAGAGTCACTTCCACAACTTTGAGAAGAACACGGTGGTACAGAATCCTTCACTGTCAAAATACCAGTGAGGTTAGGAACAGGCCTGTGCCGTTTAGCTGGGTCACATTCTAAATTTTCTGTAATTTTGTGACACTGGTAGATTTTGCATTCGAGTATTTGCCAGTTGTAGACTAAAATTTCTAATGTTGATCAGCCTAGAGGAGGGTTAATTTCTCTAAACAAAGCCTGTTTTTCAGTTCGCCACATTCAACATAAACAATTGTTCACAGTGGCCATCTTAGAGAACTGGATACCCTTGGGGTCAGTTCCAAGCAACAGGAATCGCGCATAGCTTATGCTTATGAGTAAGGCCATGTTTGACACCCATATATGGAATTGTCCAGGAGATTGTAGGTATGAAAAAAAGAGATGCGTATCAGAAAAGTGACATTCCACGATTATGAAACTTCTTGAACAGTGCAGGGAAAACAATTAAAATTACAACAGTGTATGATACATACAGTTGTCACTTGTGCAGGTACCATTGTCAGGGTAAGAAAAACACCACGTTTGATAATAATTTTCAATAAATTAAACATTTGACGCCCAAAGTTAGTTTACCGAAGTATGAGTATTGCATTAAAAATAAATTTGTAACAACAAAAACAAATGCCAAATTTGGAGGAAGACATACTAAGGTGTATAAAAATGCACTTTTCCAAAAATTTATGATCTGATCCAAATTCGCTATTTCCTTCTGGCACACATCTCCTTAAATGGGTACCAGATAAAGTCTTGGGAAGTAAAGGCTTCTGGTGTGATGTTGACCATATCACCCGTCGACTGCTAGTTCGTGTGTACAGTTTAGGTCAAGCCCTATACACCCAGTCTGCTGGAAAGTGTGAAAAAGGATCCTTTACTTTTATTTTGGGCACTTATATAATTTCTTTGTCTTTGTATTGTTTTGATTGTTTTGAAGTCCCCTTTTCATGTATAATGTTATTTTTGAATTTCACTTTTCATGTATTGTGTTATTCTTGTTGTCTTTGTTCCCTGTTCATTATTATTTACTAACATCTTATTAATCTTTGTTGCCTCCTTAGAAAGCTGCCTTTCAAGATGCCACAGTGTGCTTGTTTGTGTTTGACTGTTTGTTGATCAACGATGAAAACATCATGAACAGGTATGTCCTTTCTGAATACATGAGAATATTGTCAGCAATCCACAAGAGTTATAATAAAAAGGATGGCCTCATATTCCAGTATACTTGTTAATGAATGGGCTGACAGATTGACAAAGGAAGGCGAAATACTGTTTTTGATGTAGAAATTACCTGTGATAAAGCTTGTCAGTTTATAAGAAGCACTTAAAAAACCAATTAAAAAATGAGCATCCCGGCTGTACTAATTACTGATTTAACCCTTTTTCCCCAGTGACCAAGAAAAAACAATGCCAAAGATCCATTGTCGGCCACAGAAAATAAGTAACAGGCGGAAATACCACCTGCTTAATTAATTGAATTAAAGATAGGAGACATTGATGCCTTCAGTTATGGAACTGTTTTGTTTTTTCTATCCCTACAGTGAAGATTAGCGACAGTGTTCCCACTGATATCTTTGAGAGTATTACGGGCTGAGGCCCTAATCTCTTCTATGGTGTAACTCTCGTCCAACTTTCAGAAAAAAGGAAATAAAAAATAAAAAAATTAACTTAGCATTCGAACCCTCGTGGAATTCTAATCATAGTATTCGAGGTTCACAGAATTGTTAAACGCATTCACTAACCTCTAAGCCACAGGGCTGTACATGGGGTTGAGGAAGTGACAGTTAAACATTTCCTGCAAGAGTCTCTAACATTTTCAGAACAGAGAAAACTGTACCAGTGCCATATGAAGAGGCATTCTGTGGAGGTGCAATGAGCCCATATTAACTGCTGCTTTCTTCAGATATGTGTAGGCTGAAAATGTGTGAAGATAAAAATACTGACCTTTCGCCCCTCAGATATTGGCTTGTTGTTCTTCAGTCCTTGGAAATCTAAACTGCAGCCTTTACCTATTGTCATCAACCTTATGACCATGAGAAAGCCAATTTTCTTACTTTTCAGGTTTTGTTGTTGTTGATGGCATGATATCTTTGGGTAGTAGTAGTAGTACATTTTCCCCCTCTAGGACATCACACAATCGATAACACCCGATGACACAATGTGCCATCATGTTGATGAAGATCACCCGTGGAGAGGTCCCAGAAACTGTGTTAAGCCATTAGACCATATTTATGGCCTGGCTATATTGTGGCCCCTGGCAAGAGCCAGGGTGGGGCTTCACAAATAACGAAAAATTGCATCCCACAGGGGAATGACTAGAATGACAACGATATCTTTGGGAGGAAGCCAGTACGTTTATATAACAGCTTTGGCACTGGTTGCAACTGCGCAGTGTGTAGACACAGTTGGTATGATTATATTAAAAAAAGTTTATGATATATTGTGGGGGGGGGGGGAGGGGGGGGGGGGGGGGGGGGGGGGGCTTTTTTGGCTAATTGTGACATCATAATAAACTGAAGACGTCACTTACCTCTATGTGGCTGGGCAGTTATTTCTTTGCTCTATTTGTATTTAGTGATTATTTCCCTTCGTTTAAAAAAAATCATTTTGTGCAAAATAAGGACTCTAAATATGAAAAATCTACCTTTTCACTAACTTAGGATGTAAAATGATGCAGTAGCTAGCAGGCTAGCTTTCAACCCTTTGGATTTTGATAAAAGCACCCAGTCTCCAAATTTATTTTTCTGCGTCTTCCCTTCCTGTAGTTTCTTCGGATATTTTCTGAGAATTGTGTGTTTTTTATTTTTTTAAACTTCTTTTTCATTTTCTTCTTCTTCCTTCTTCTTCTTCTTCTTCTTCTTCTTCTTCTTCTTCTTCTTCTTCTTCTTCTTCTTCTTCTTCTTAAAATTATGAAAAAGGTCATGTTTTAATGATTATATGGGACAAAAGGGATAAGAGTTATCATTAACTCCCATCAGTGAGAATATAGGAAATTGATGTCTTAAAGTAATTGATGAAATATGCATATCTGATTTGTTTGCTATTTGCCTCAGGCCGATTAAGGAGAGGAGACAAATCTTGGAGAAGAATATGACTCCAGTAAAAAACCACGTGAATCTTTCAGAGGTTAAGCTTATCAAAGTAAGTGTGTGTTTTAATTAGAAATTACCAATGTAGTAACAACTGTTTTGAAAGAGAATGGGGGTTGAGGCAGCTGTGGATTCTATTAGAAAACAGGTCAAATGGTTTGGCCATATAATGTGGATGTCAGCAAACAGTATACCATTGCAAGCAATAATTTACAGACCAGGCGGTAAGGGAAGAAGAGGTCAACCATGCAGATTGTTGGACATAGGGAATAACAGGGTCCCTGGGATTCCCCATGTACAAAGCACCCAGATGGGCATTTTACCATAAATTATACTTCACCTCTACACCGCAGGGCACCAGAGGATCAAGATGAGATAAGATGAACTATTTCAGTAATAAAGGACAGTTGAATTAGTTACTTCTTCTTCGCATTCACCGGCTGTAAACTCCGGCGGAAAGTTCTGGCTGTTCAGCCACATCTGGACTTTATACGTGTTTCAGAACCTGAGTGCTGCCTGCACATCTGTTTTACAGATCTGAATTATTTGTATGCACACTGTTAGTTCCTTGAATCTCAGGCAGATGCACTCTGACTTCAAAGGAAATCCACCTAGTTAGTCGACTCTTGTGACATGCTTGTTGGGGAGGCAGTGGGTCTATTCTTGTTTACCTCACAATGTGGCCCCGGACCCCCCCACGGGGGATAAATTACTTATAAATCAACTCATGATGGGTTCCTTTGTACCAAAAGAGTTGAAGGATTAAACATTGTTTGGTGCCTTTGGCATGCAACTTATAGATATATGCGGTTATGTCCCAAATAGACATATCTTATGTGTATATATCAAATGCTGAATATTAATAAGCTCATAAATATTAAAGCTTATTACTCAGCAATTGTGAAGCATGAAGCTCAGGAAGATTATGAAGAAATGCAAGTCACAGAGTGACCGAGTCAGGCATAGACTCCATGCCAAGCAAAGATTCAGGTGAGTACACCCCTTAGACCTCGTCTGAAAAGGCAGTTTATTCATGTCAGTTCTGTTGAGCTGATCATTAATTTCTGAGCGCCGACCCATATTTTGTACGTGTACTTCCGCTACAGGAAGTCGCCATGGTCTAGCCCTATGTGCCCAATACGCCTGAAAGGGTGGAAAAGAATCTTTTACTTTGCTTACTTCTGTTACAGTTTTTTTTCTCTCTGTTTTTTTTCTGTTGTCTGTGCAGAAACCAGCAGACTTGCAGGAGCTGATGGCCCGGGTATTCCGTGAGGGGCTGGAAGGTCTTGTCCTTAAAGATGTTAATGTAAGTACCATTGCTTTATCCTTAGAAATGACCAGATTACACTGTGAACAGGCATGTTGGTGCTTAGTCTCCCTTATAAGTTGTTTGTCATTTCTAGTGTGTAGTCATTGTTTCTAATTAGTCCTATTACTTACTGTATTTAAAATTTAAAGCTCTGTAAGAATCACTTAATATGGAGTTCAGGAGAGAAGTAACAGATTCCAATGAATCATGAGGTGAGAAAGAGATGTTGACACTGGGTAGTACATACATTGAAAAAAACAACAACTTGATAATAATTAACTAGAATGTTCTTGCAAGGGATGGGAGGGGTGAGATAAAGTGAGGCTTACGAGGATGGGAAGGCAGAGGACAGAAAACTCAAGAGGATGAGAGATTATGAGGTTTTTAATTTACCTTTGAACCCTATGGTAGAAGAGCAAAGACCAAATAAGACTGTAAGGTACCTCCGAACCCCAGTGTAGAAAAGGAAAGACCAGACAAGACTAAGGTACCTCTGAACCCCAGGGTAGAAGAGCAATGACCAAACAAGACAGTGTAGAAGAGCAAAGACCAAATAAGACTAAGGTACCTCCGAACCCCAGTGTAGAAGAGAAAAGACCAGACAAGACTAAGGTACCTCCGAACCCCAGGGTAGAAGAGCAAAGACCAAACAAGACAGTGTAGAAGTGGAAAGACTAAACAAGATTGTACCATAATCCTCAAAGATCAGAGAGATAATGGTAAGAAATATAAAAAAGAGAAACAATATGTATACATTTATTCAGTATTTATGATGGATTAAGTTCAAGCTATGCTGTCCTTCACACAGAGCATCTATGAGCCAGGAAAAAGACACTGGCTGAAGGTCAAGAAGGATTACCTGCATGAAGGAAGCATGGCTGATTCAGCAGACTTGGTTGTTCTTGGAGCATACTATGGCACAGGAAATAAAGGTTGGTTAGTCATCAGATCATCCTCATTACATATCAGATCATTTGGTCTATACGGCTGTGATCCCTTTCTCAGCATGTTGTGGCTAACAACACCATTTCTGTGTTGATTTATTCGTTCTATTGGCCTCTTGCTTAGTGCTCCTGTCTGGCCTCACCGCTTTTCACTTGCTGTTCTTGCAGTCTGATTGTGGTTGCAGATTGACAGTCATCACTTGGTTTTCACAAATGTCTTAGGTCTTGTAGAGCGTTCAGTATATCGGCCTGGCCCATGCCTCATCCCCATCCATGGAAGATTTACCAGCAGGCCTGTCACTTTTTTTTTCCATTTCCTTTTGCACCTGCTTGCACTAACTCCAGCTACACTCTATGGGCACAGCCCGTCTCTTTTACAGGAAACAGATATAAAGAGGTCAAGCGTCATCATCATCATCATCTGCCTTGCCAGAAGTTCAAATTCCTATCAAGACATTTTACAAATTAACTAGGATGCCCAGATCAACCCATCTTAAATTTTATAGCAGGCAGTCCTTGGAAGTCTTCTTCTTCTTCCTCTTCTTTGCCTTCACCGACTATAAAGTCCAGCAGAAAGTTCTGGTTGTTCTTCCATTTCTGGAAGAAATGTTGTCTTGTTCCAGAACTTGAGTTTTGCATGCACACCCATCTTACTGGGGCTTATTTGTATGCAGACTGTTAGTTCCTCACCTCTCCAGCAGGTGTACTCTAAATTCGAAGGAAACACTCCTAATTGGCTTTTATGACATGCCTGTTAAGACTTCAGTGGGCTTTTTTCCACCCATAAAAGGGGCCCCGTAATCCAAACGGGGAGTCTGGAAAATAAAACTGGCTGATGTGAATTTTTTTAACTTATCACCTGCTGAGTCCAAATTTAGTCTATAAAAATTAGGTTAGCACCATATGTGACAAATCTGGAAATGGGATTTTATGGAGCAGAGCCATTCAACTAAGGTCACTCAGAGGCCACAATGTTAGAAAGTGATTATCTTCATTTACAATGGGCAGTTTTGACCTGTCCTATTCTGTTCTAAATCTGTGTGATACATCTTCTATCAAATTTTATCCATGTGCCTAGATACTTAAATTTCTATATTTGTCCTAAAATAATGCCTTTGACTTTTATTATAAATTTAGCACTATTTGAATAGAAAAAAAAGAAGAAAGAGAAGAAGGTAGCAGGAGAAGGAAAAAGGAGGAGGTAATGAATAATAAAGAGGAAACAGTTTTGAAGAAAGAGGAGTCAGATGATAAAAAAGGAGTCACTTTAAAAAAAAGGGGAAAAGGTCATTCTTCTCAGTTTAAAAATTTAAAGTTTAAAGTCAACAGGACTGACTTTATTGCATCAGATTGTATCCCACATATAGCCCCATCTCTGTTTGCATAGCTGCTGCCCACCTAAAGTGTTGTGCAAAGCACAACCTTGTAGCTTCCATGACAATCACCAGGAATCACATTCCCCCAGTCTCCTTTGCATGCACCAGTGTTTGAACAGTTGTGCCGTAATGATATTTATTGTTTTCTAAACAGGCGGGATGATGTCCATCTTCCTTATGGGGGTGTATGACCCAGACAATGACCGATGGGTGACCGTGTCCAAGTGTGGCAGTGGACTGGATGACAAGAAACTGGAGTCCCTTAACAAGGAGCTGGATGTGGTGAAGATCAGCAAAGATTATTCTAAAGTAAGAGCTGAAGCTGTTTAGTTAGTTGTATGTATCCTTTGCAGGATGCCACAAACCACATCTTGGTTCTTTGTAGTTTTACTAGGCAGTGGTACATTCAGTAGTTTGCTATTGCTTTCTTAACAAATTGACACTCATACCGCAGTGGAAGTCACACATTTCCTCTAAATCCTAAGACACAAACGATAAATGATTCAGTTTATATACTAGGGTTAAACCAGCAAGGTATTTCACTGAACCAGGAGTACAAACAGCAAGGTATTTTTTTGTAATCGTGAGTACAAACAGCAAGGTATTTCCCTGTAATCAGGAGTACAAACAGCAAGGTATTTCCTCTATAATTTAGGGTACAAACATCAGGGTATTTCCTCTATAATCTAGGGTATGAACAGCAAGGTATTTCCTCTATTATCTAGGGTACAAACAGCAGGGTATTTCTTCTATAATCTAGGGTACAAACATGAAGGTATTGCTTCTGTATCCAAAGGTGCAAATAACAAGGTAGTTCCTCTGAACACAAGTGGGCAAATAGCAAGGTACGCACGACAGTTATTTCCTCTATTAAAAAAAAAAAGTAAAGGACCCTTTTCCACGTCTTTAAGCGTATAGGGCATATAGGGCTAGACCTATATTTGTATAGACCAATCGGCACAAGATGGGTGATGTGGTCAGCATCGCGCCACCCACCTCTACTTCACAGGACTGCACCGGTACCCATTCAAGGCTGGGTAGACCTGGGATATTTCCTCTATGATCTAGAGTAATATCCAGACCTACAAACACTTGTTGTCACCAACTGGAAAGAGAAGGCCAGCCAGAGAGGTGAATGGAGGCAGGTGATAACTGCAGCAGTGAATCTCAGGGTCTCGGAATGCTGAAGAGGAATAACAAGATTATCTGGAGTGTTTCCACTATCTCTTGGAGCACAGAACAACAAAGTATTTCCTGTATATTTTAAGAGTTGAAAATAAACAGTAAACAAACAACGTTTTGTTTTGTTGGTCAGGTCCCTCCTTGGCTGCATGTCAACAAGTCCTTGACCCCTGACTTCGTGGTCGCTGACCCCAAGAAAGCTCCTGTTTGGGAAATAATCGGTGCAGAATTCAGTCAAGCAGAAATCCATACCGCTGACGGAATCTCCATTCGTTTTCCTAGAATTCAGAAATTTCGAGATGACAAAACATGGAAGGAGGCAACGGATTTACCTCGCCTCAAGGTAACTGTATTTAAAGAGTTTATGTGTTCTTGTTTTTTCTTTGACTGCCTTTTGTCTACCATGGAGCATAGGTCCTCAACCAACTTGAGTCAGGTGACATATCCTTTTCCTTTATCTATAGCTTAGCACACTTTACTAGCCAGACAGCACATTTTACCAGCCAGACAGCACACTTTACCAGCCAGACAGCATATTTACCAGTCAAACAAAACACTTTACCAGTCAAACAACACACTTTACCAGCCAGACAGCACATTTTACCAACCAGACAGCACATTTTACCAGCCAGACAGCACACTTTACCAGCCAGAGAGAAGAAATGTGACTCACAGGAGTGACCCTGCAAGACTTCTTTTTTTTTTAAAGCATTCGTCGTCTATAAAATCTGGCAGAAAGTTATGATTATTCCTCTACTTCAGGACTTTGTTCCTGAACTAGAGTTTTGCTTGCACATTTGTTTTACAGATCTGCCTAATCTGTATGCACACTGTTGGTTCCTTGCCTGTCTGGCGGGTGCGCTCCAGTTTTGAAGGAAAAACCCATAATTAGTCGCCATTTACAATGCAGTTATTGGGGGTGGGGGGTGTATATATTTAAATAGGCTCCAGAACTTAAACTGGGAGACCCTGCAAGAGAAAATGGGGTGCCCTGATGAAGATCTCCAGTACACTATCCTGTTTGTGACTCATGCTTGAATAGATTGATCGCTAAAGAAAACACTTGCTGCTAGTGATCACTGGAGAAGACACTTTTACTGCTAGTGATCACTGAAGAAGACACTTTTACTGCTAGTGATCACTAAAGAAGACACTTTTTGAGCTAGTTTTTTCCTAAAGAAGACTTTTAGTGTTAGTGGTGCCTCCAGCTATTGTACCAAACCCATATTTACTTTTTATAGACCAGTCAGCACTTGGTGGCTGATGTGGTCTGCATCATGCCAGGCATATTTATCATATGGTCAGTTTAAATCCCCCCCCCCCCTTCCTCATGTTCTGGTGTGGATTTGTATGCAAGATAAATAGTATGCTCAAAAAACTACCAAGCCTGCTGCGTCAACCATGCTTCCTTCTTGCAGGTAATCCTTCTTGACCTTCAGCTAGTATCCTCTTCCTCTTCGCGTTCACCGGCTGGAGCGAAAAATTCCAGTTGTTTTTCCACCTTTGCACTTTGGTCTTGTTCTAGAACTTGAGTGTTGCATACACATCTGTTTGATAGGTCTGACCACGGCCCACTATAGCTTTTTATATGGCCATCCAGGTTAATGGAAATTCCCATTTTTGTGTTCACTATGTTTATCAAGTAAATTTAAACACAAATTAAACTACAGTTTCATTAATTTGCACTAAGTTTTTTAAAATGAATTATCATTGTGAAAATAAATTAGCGTGCTATTAGAAAATGTAATAATAATGAAAGCAATTATATATAGCACATATCTTCCGAATAATGGTCCCAAATTTTCGAGGCCGAAAATATCGCTAACAGGGCATCAGTCACATGTAAATTGTGGATTTTCGGCGACTTAAATTGCGCACTTTCCGCGACTACCCACCGCCAAGAGTATCTCCCACACCGCTATGCGTGGCGTTGATTGGGGCTAAACTAGATGGCTAGGACTTACGAGCAGCAGCTACTGCATCTCCTGCAGCTTCCTTTATTTTATTTGCTCGTGAGTCCCAGCCATCTAGTTTAGTCCTAATCCAGGCCGCGCATAGCGGCATGGGAGATACTCTCGGCAGTGGCTTTTACGGCATGCTTGTTGGGGAACCAGTGGGTCTGTTCTTGTTTTCCCCACAATGGGGCCCCAGAACCCTTATGGGGAACAGCCACGGTCTGTTTCCTGCCTCATAGATGTGTGAAGCATAGCATAACATGAACCCATCAGTTCTTGACTCACACTGGATGAATGTAGACATATTGTTTCTCTGTTTTTATATTTCTTAGTATTATGTTTTCTACCTTTAAGGATGGTAGCAGACAACTGTCCAGCCATTGTGGCTCCCAGACATGATGAGAGCGCTGTAGTTTTATTATATCGTACATCGTTGCATTCTTCTCCAGTTTCTCTTCAAACAGTCCAAGGAGAAGTCTGACATGAACCTCATGAAGGCTTTGGGTAAAGATGGCAGTGGCAGCGATGATGAGGAGGGTGATGGGGACGCAGACATGGAGAGTGATGAGGTGAATGGAGAAGGAGGAGCCAACACTGAGATGAGGAGCCTCAAGGAGAGCAGGAAACGAGCAGCTAGTGGAGATGATGAAGATGGTGAATCTTCCGGAAAGAAGGCAAGTAAAATAGTTAAGTATATTAAAGTATCAGATTGGCAAAAAATAGTAAAGTATAGTATAGGATAGACAAAACAGAAAGTATATTATAGGACAGGGAAACATAGTAAAGTATATGAATGGCAGATATAGTAAAGTATAGTATAGGATAGGTAAACAAAGTAAAGTGTACTGTTAGATAGAAAAACATAAAAAAATTTAGTATAGCATAGCATTATCAGACATAGTAAAATATAACATCGTATATGATAGGATAAGCAAGCATAGTAAAATATTGTATGGACGGTGAACATAGTAAAGTATAGTATAGGATAGGCAAACATAGTGAACTATAGGGTAGGCAAGCATAGTAGAGTATAGAAGTGGAGTCCAGTGCGGATGTAGGACATAAAAGGTAATGATAGTGAACGTCCATGTCTGTACCCATTTGCCGCGACATGACCAGTAGCTCAGTGACAGTAACTGACGTCTCACTGAAATCCATGACGTTATGTGGCGATTGTGAAAGTAGCCACGAGGACTGCACAGACTGTGGACAGAACAGTTCTCTGTCCGAGTGAAACAAAACCCACAGACAGCATGGCTATCGAGGGGTTGATTCCAGGACTTGTGACTGTAGACTTGTGACTGTAGACTTACTTGTGACTGTAGACTTGTGACTGTAGACTTGTGACTGTAGACTTGTGACTGTAGACTTGTGACTGTAGACTTGTGACTGTAGACTTGGGACTGTAGACTTGTGACTGTAGACTTGTGACTGTAGACTTGTGACTGTAGACTTGTGACTGTAGACTTGTGACTGTAGACTTGGGACTGTAGACTTGTGACTGTAGACTTGTGACTGTAGACTTGTGACTGTAGACTTGTGACTAGTGTTGACCTTTAGATTATAGCATGTATTGATTTAGTTGTAGTGACAGGTAGTTCGTGTATTAGTGTGTTTAGCTGGACAGTAGCATTAGTCCATGTTTTGTACCATGTCTGACAGTTAGTATTTTATATAGCGATTCTCGTTGGCAGTTTTTTTGTTATAGTAGTTGGGCTATTAACCAGATTGTTGTAGTATTTTGGGATTTGATCTATCCTCACACATTTTGGCCCACACTCTGCAGATGCTCCACTGTCTTGGTGTGGAGTCCAGTAGCAAAGGAAAGAGTTTGTAATGAAATTTCATTATTGCTTCTCACTTTCCATTCCCCACTGTTTACATCTTTGATAAGTCCACAGATTCGTCATAGGACTCTGTTTTCGAAAACCTATAATAAACCTTCATCTCTTTTAGTTGCACTCCAAGTTTCAGAGCCATATAAAACAACTGGTCTCATCAACATTGTAAATATTTTGATCTTGGTGTTGCAAGAAAGAGACTTTTGACTTTAGCAGATGTTGAAGGGCATAGTATACTTTAATTTTAGATTGTATTTCTTTTCTCGGCATGTTGGAGCAGTTGAAGTTTGCACCCAAGTACTTATGTTTCCATTTGTTTGATTTTCATATTATCGCTTGTATGTGGCTAGAGTTTATATACTTTCCCTTTCTTGTTATTATCATGTATTCTGTCTTATCTTGATTAATAACTAGTCCCATTTTGTGAGCTGCTTCTTTTAAGAGAGTCAGTGTTTTTACAGTCTCTAGTTCATTTTTTCCAACAATATCAATGACATCTCCATAACCAAGTATTCTTGTAATTTCTTCTATAGTACACTCTTGTTTCAATTTCCTTATAATTTTCTCCAGGGACAAGTTGAACAGAAGTTGGGACAGAGCATAACCTTGTTTTAAACCAGATGTTATTTGAAAAGGGTCTTTCTTCCTTCCTTTATATGTTACTATATTATTATTGTCTTCCATACACAGTTTGGTCATGGTGATTAACTCCTTTGGTATTCCAAAGTCATTCATCATCTTCTTCTTCTTCAGCATTTCGAGCCCTTGAGGCTCATTGCTGCAGATATCACCCGCCTCCATTATTCTCACTGGTTGGCCTTTTTCCGGTTGGTGACACGAAGTGTTTGCAGTTCTGTCTGGACTTTATGGATTAACATTATGGAATAAAGTATAGTAACGAACAATATTATAAATTATATTAAATTACAGTTTAGTATAGAAAATTATGGAACCGTTTGTATACTTTAGGCCAAGCCACTGTGCAGATATGGAGCAGACTGCTACCAGAAAAACCCACAGCATCTTCGGGACTTTGACCGTCAGCAAAATATGGTATTCCAAAGTCATCCATCTTCTGCTTCTTCTTCTTCAGCATTCCGAGCCCTTGAGGCTCATTGCTGCAGATATCACCCGCCTCCATTATTCTCACTGGTTGGCCTTTTTCCAGTTGGTGACACCAATTGTTTGTGGTTCTGTCTGGACTTTATGGATTAACGTTATGGAATAAAGTATAGTAACGAACAATATTGTAAATTATATTAAATTACAGTTTAGTATAGAAAATTATGGAACCGTTTGTATACTTTAGGCCAAGCCACTGTGCAGATATGGAGCAGACTGCTACCAGAAAAACCCACAGCATCTTCGGGACTTTGACCATCAGCAAAATACTCCAAACCAGAAGAGGAACTCATCATCATCTGCATCTGAACCACCCGCTAAGACTGCAGACCTTAGCTCTTCACAGTCTGTACGTATTTGTTCAAATATTTTTATTTTTATATTTTTTAATGCGGTTACATAACCACCAGCAATGTCCAACAGGTGACAGCAGTGAACACCAAGTCACAGCAATGTCCACCAGGTGACAACAGTGTCTACCAGATCACACACAGCAATGTTCACCAGTTCATCCTTACAGGAGGAGGTGGATGTAGAGTGGGGAACTAGTATGGCAGAACTGGAAATGCAGCAGCTGATAGATGGAAAAATTCCAGGAAAGTTGATGCAGTGCTGTACACTGATGGTTGTGTACATTGTGATGTGAAAAAAAAAAATTGGTGCTTCTTTTAAATCTTCAATTGTAATAATGGAAGGGGGAGACAGTTACCGCAGATTTGAATTGGAAAGCTGAAAATATATTTGTTAGGTGATCATTGGTTTTGATCAACACATTACTTTATATATATATATTATACTGAATCAGGGATAATATGATAGCTGTCTCTGGGTGTGGCATAGGCTAGGGATAGTATGATAGCTGTTTCTAAAAGTTGCATGGGCTAAGAATAATGTGACAGCTGTCTCTGGAAGTTGCATATACTAGTCAAAATGTGATGGCTGTTTCTATAGCTGTTTCTAAAGTTGCATGGGCTAAGAATAATGTGGCAGTTGTCTTTAGAATGTTCATGGGCCAGGGATAAGGTGACAGCTGTTTGCAGAATGTTCATGGGCTAGGGATAATGTGACAGCTTTCTTCAGATTTTGCATGGACTAGGAATAACGGGATAGCTGTCTCTAGAAGTTCTCTAGAAGTTGCACGGGCAAGAGCTAATGTGACAGCTGTCTCCAGAAGTTGCATGAGCCAGGGATAATGTGACAACTGTCAGCAGATTTTGCATAGGCCAGGGACAATGTAATACCTATTTCTAGAAGTTGCACAGACTAGAGATAATGTGATAGTCTCCCAAAAAGAGCATGGAGAAAATGCCAAGAATTCATGCCGTCATCAGCAGTTTTTGTTTTTGTATCATGTGAAACATTTTTCAGCCATGTTATGAGAAGAGGGAAAATACATGTTGTGACCACTGGAAAGATTTGTGGAAGGAGGGATAGAGAAAGACAACGAGAGAAGATTCTTGACAGTCTTGTTGCATGGCATGGAGGTGTGTCAGCACACAAACTGATACATGCTGCAGGAGATCGCAGATTATGGAGAGGCATGATCGCCCACCTCAGTCGGCAAGGCACCTGATGATGATGATGATGATACCTTTTAGAAACCACTTATAATGTTTGCTGATTTATTTTTGTTTAAATTCATTTCAGAAGAAACTGCCGTCAATCTTTCATAGCTGCAAGATTGTCCTTCCAACTTCCCTGGAGAAATACAAGGAATTGAAGAGATACATTGTAGCATTTGATGGCGATTTGTTGCATGAATTTGACGCCAGTTCAGCTACGCACATAATTTCTGATCCCTCTAATCCTGTAAGTTGATTGTAAAGTCTTTTGTTTTAAAATTTCTATTTCTACATTTAACCCTGATCCCCATTTTATTTTGCAATTCATTCTTTAGTATTAAAACAATTTATTTACTTTTTATATTTTACTTTCTAGTATCTACTATCCTCTGATATATTTTTACTTTCTATTATTCTTTAACTCACTACTTTCTACTCTATATCTTCCTCTTAGTTATCCTATACATTAATCTTATCTATGCTTTGCTTTCTTCTTATCTATACATTCTTTTAATATGTTTCTTCCTCTTATCTATTCTCAACTTTCCTCTTATCTGTTCTCTACCTTCCTCCTATCTATTCTATACTCTCCTAATATATATTCTGTAATTTTCTCTTACCACTTCTTTACCTTCCTCTTATCTCTTCTATACCTGTACTTTCCTTTTATCTGTTCTATACCTGTACTTTCCTTTTATCTGTTCTTTACCTTCTTATCATCTATGCTATAGTTTCCGATTATCTATTATATACCTTCCTCACTTTTTTCCTCACTCACATATTTTACTGAAAAGTGTAGCCATCCTAAAGCTAACCCTGCTTCGTGAATATATGACATGCATGGTAGGTGACGGGGACTATTGGAATTCTATGGCTGTGTGGTCAAGCCCTTTGCCTCACCTCATGAAGGTTGGAGGTTTGAATCTGGACTCTGTTCTTTAGTTCAGGGGTGCAGATTTTTTGCAAGTTCCTACATATTGTGGCTGTAGCTGTGGATTTTCATACATGGTGTGGTACTGTTGGTGGGCAAGCAGCCACTCTACTAAGAGGCAAGCAGCCACTCTACTAAGAGGCAAGCAGCCACTCTACTAAGAGAGACCGAGGCACTTGGAAAAAAATCCTGTGCAGTTTTAAGTCACTCCACTTACCTTTAACCTTTCACCATTAAATGCAAAAAAAAAAAAAAATTCCCACAACCCAAAAAAATCCTTCAAAAAGTTTTACACAGGAAACAAATATGTTTATTACCTATTCTAAATTTTTGTTTTGAAATATATAAAGATGTATGTAGGGAGTATTCCATAAACAAAAACAGTGAAGCATCAAATGTGAATGCATTCCAGGTAAAATATGTGTCAGGTGACTTATTCCGTAACCTCTCACTGAAGCTTACAGGGACAATTTTAAATCAGCATGACTTGGAAAAAAACAAAACACTATTGGATCCACAAGGAACCCACTCCTCCCGAATGCTATTTTAGTTACTATAGGAATAAACTCACAGGGAGCAAGTACAGCAGGGATCTACCAGTCGTCAGTAGAAATTATCCTCGTCGACAAGTGTTTCGGCCCACGATTCGTAGACACTTTCGGAGGTGGGCCCACCTGAGTTCATGAAGCTCAGGGCTGGTACCCTGCTGCACGAAATTACCAGATGGTGTTTTTCGGGTAGGGACAAGACGACTTGGTGGTTTCGCAGAAGGTACTGTGAGATAAGATATTCATACCCTGGCCTGTTAAACGCTGCTCAGGCGCGCATATAGAACCAATGGAATTTAACTACACTTTTGAAAAACAGGTCCCTGCTGATTAAATTTTGGCTTCTGTGTTATATTTTTCTTCCATCTGTTCACAAACTAGGCACTGTGAACTATACTCTCCTAAACTTCCATACTTCTATAATATACTTTTCAACATTTTTCCATGTTTCTATAAACACCTTTCTTCCTTATGTCATAAACAAAATACCCCAACTACTGAATTATCCCTGTGTGGGTTCTGGGTCTCATTGAGTGATTGAATGGGGGCCGCCTATAAATATTTTCATAAAAAAGCAACTGGTGGGGGGGGGGGGGGGGGGGTGTGTCTTCGTTCAGAATCAGAGTGCATCTGCCTGAGAAACATGGAACCAACAGTCTGCTTACAGGTAAACCAGATTGTGAAATGGATGTGCATGCAAAGCTCAAATTATGTAACAAGACCAAAGTCCTGAAGTGGGTGAGCAACCAGAATGTTGTAGCTGGTGTATGCTAAGGAGAAGAATACTGAATTTTTCCCCTGTATTTTCATCACTGTGTACTACTGCACCATATTTTTTCACTAACTTTATTCTTCTATAATAATGCCTCCCATCTTTTCACTAACCATATATGTCTGTATTAAACTTTCTCTAAATGTGGATTCCGGGACTCATCTTTGGAATTTGGGGTGAGGGGGGGGGGGGGGGGGAGATTATGTGAACCCCCAGCAAACATTCTAAACATCATCATCATCAAGAGTCCTGCTGACCGGCATGGGTGATATTTTCCTCTGCACACAGCCACAATCGTCACCAGCATGTATTAGCTGGTGTAATGACACTCTGCAATGTTGAAAGGGTGCATATTGTTTAATGGGACAGCCAGCTCTATGAAATATCTCAAAACTGTGTCAGATGGCTATTGGTGGTTAGAGGTACCATGCACAACCTCTTTCCTTGGCTGGCTTGCAGGTTGTATCTTTAGACAAAGGATATTGGAGTCAGATCATACACAAACCTGCGGCGGAAGGTTAAGGAAAACAGAGGTACCATGCACAACCTCTTTCCTTGGCTGGCTTGCAGGTTGTATCTTTAGACAAAGGATATTGGAGTCAGATCATACACAAACCTGCGGCGGAAGGTTAAGGAAAACAGAGGTACCATGCACAACCTCTTTCCTTGGCTGGCTTGCAGGTTGTATCTTTAGACAAAGGATATTGGAGTCAGATCATACACAAACCTGCGGCGGAAGGTTAAGGAAAACAGAGGTACCATGCACAACCTCTTTCCTTGGCTGGCTTGCAGGTTGTATCTTTAGACAAAGGATATTGGAGTCAGATCATACACAAACCTGCGGCGGAAGGTTAAGGAAAACCACCATTGTATTTCCCCCTAGATAGTTATGCCTGCCCCCCTGACAATTATGTCATAAAAGGCAACTAATTAAGGGTTTGTTAAAAATTGAATGTTGACCTGAAAGGTGTGGATATCACAGCCTAGCTGTAAATCATAACACAGTATATCCTTTTAAAGATGAACAAGAAAAAGAAGAAGTTATAATAAATAAACTATAAAAAACAATTATATATGGACCTTACTTTTCTCCCATGTATTCTCAGATCATACACTATACTTCCCTTTATCTGTTAACTGACTTTATGCTTCCTGTTTTATACTTTGTCCCCCTTTCCATCTGGTTATGGGTCCCCTTCTTTATAGGAAGCAAGACCAGATCTACTACACCCTGACAAGCATGCTGTAAAAAGTGACTAATTAGGGGTGTTTCCTTCACAGTCATAGTGCATCTGCCTGAGTGGTGAGGAACCAACAGCCTGCATTTAAATGTCAGATGTGAAAAACGGAAATGCATGCAAAATACATTCTGCTACAAGGCTAAAGCCCAGAACTAGATGAACAGCCAGGAGAAGAAGAAGAAAAGAGATACTTTTTTTCTCTTCTGTTTAAAACAGTAAAAATTTAATTCTGACTTTTCTACCATATATTGACAGACCATATACTTCTATACTACACTTTTCTTTCATCTAGTCACTAAATTTATATATCTTTGTTATAGTCCCTGTTTGATCTTCCCTTGGATCTCTAGTATTTAATATCTGACACGTCGGCAACCACCTCTTTGTCAGTTGATCATTTGTTGCACACTTGAGATAATTGCCTTTGTCAGTGCCTTCCAGCTTTGTTGGTGGATTTAAGAGCTTCAGCTGGCCAGCTTCTGCTTGATGTTTTCATCTTGTGTCTGTTTCTTGAAGGTTATCATAATTGTGTCTGTCCGTTAAGGGTTCTCTTCTTGTGTCTGTCCCTTGAGGGTTCTTATCTTGTGTCTGTCTGTTGAGGGTTCTTATCTTGTGTCTGTCTGTTGAGGGTTCTTATCTTGTGTCTGTCTGTTGAGGGTTCTTATCTTGTGTCTGTCTGTTGAGGGTTCTCATCTTGTGTCTGTCCGTTAATGGTTCTCTTCTTGTGTCTGTCCCTTGAGAGTTTTCAGCTTGTGTCTGTCCCTTGAGGGTTCTCAACTTGTGTCTGTCCCTTGAGGGTTCTCAACTTGTGTCTGTCCCTTGAGGGTTCTCATATTGTTTCTGTTCCTTGAGGGTTCTCAAATTGTTTCTGTCCCTTGAGGGTTCTCAACTTGTTTCTGTCCCTTGAGAGTTCTCAGCTTGTTTCTGTCCCTTGAGGGCTCCCAACTTGTTTCTGTCCCTTTAGGGTTCTCAACGTGTCTGTCTCTTACAGGCTCTTATCTTGTGTCTGTTTCTGGAAAATTCTCATCTATATTGTGTCTGTCTCTTGCAGTTTCTTTTTGAGATTCTTCTTCTTTTTCTTCTTCTTCTTTGCGTTCACCAGCTGTAAACTCTGGTGTAAAGTTCTGGTTGTTCGTCCACCTCTGGACTGCAGTCCTGTTCCAGAACCTGAGTGTTGCGCGTGCATACGTTTGATAGATCTGACACATTTGTGTGCTTTCTTGTCTCTTAGGCAGATGCACTCCGACTTTGAAGGAAGCTCCCAGTTAGTCGACTCTTATACCTTGCTTTTGGGTAGGCAGTGGGTCTATTCGGGGAAACATTGCTTTGATTATTCTTGTTTTCCCTATAATGGGGCCCAGGAGCTCATGCAGGTTTTTTTTGAGGTTCTCAACTTGTGTGTGTCTTGAAGGTTCTCATCTAACTTGTCTCTGTCTCGTAAAAGTTCTCACCTTGTCTCTGTCTCTTGAAATTTCTCATCTCTTGAAAGTTCTCATCTATCTTGTGTCTGTCTGTTGAAGGTTTTTATAATATTGTCTATCTCTTAAAGGTTTTCATAAATGTTTTTAGGTATTGAAGGTTTTAATAAGTATGTTTTTTGAAAGATTTCATAAATGTGTTTGTATCTTGAAGGTCTCCTCATGTGAATCTACTCCATGAATGACAGAGAGAGAGAGAGAGAGAGAGAGAGAGAGAGAGAGAGAGAGAGAGAGAGAGAGAGTGTGTGTGTGTGTGTGAGCATGGATGCTTGCCTCTGTGTGTGTGTTTGTGTGTGTATAAAAAGGGAGTGGTGTGGAGAGAAAGAGAGAGTGGGATAAAAGAGAAAGAAAGTGGAGAAAAGGGGTGAGAGAAAGAGGAAAGAAGAATATAGGATAGATGATACAGTAAAAACAGGTAGAGAAAGAAGAGAGAGAGAGAGAGAGATGGAAGGACAGGAAAGAGAGAGCCAGAGGATGGGAGGAAAAAGGAGAGAAGGGATGGGGAGAGAGCAAGAAAGATTCAGATAAGCTGCGGTTGTTACATTCCAGCCTGATGGCGTTTCCCTGTGTCTATGTCTGCGGTGGGTATGAAGAGGTGGGGGGGGGGGAGGCGGTTGGAACGACAGCCTCTTGGCTGTGATAATATTTGAGCAAGGAGGTGTCATATATGTATGTCCTCTCACTGACCTCAAGTGCGCCTGGCTCCCACTGTGTTCAGAGTTTAAGAGTACTCACTTTTGCGTGTTGTCAAACAAACATACAGTGAGTTTCCATATTTGTTCTCTCTCTCTGTCTCTCTGTCTGTCTGTCTCTCTCTCTTGTCTCTGCTATTTAATAGACGTGAAATCTATTATTTTCTTTTTTAGCCTCCACCCCCCCCCCCCGTTTTTTTTCCGCAGCTTCACCTCGTTTCTTCTTCTTCCTCCTCTTCTTCTTTCTGTTCCCATCTTCATCATTTTCGCTGTTTCTCTCTCCTATTCCCTTTCCATCATGATCTCTCTCTCTCTTTCTCTCTCTCTCCCTCTTCATCGTGATCTCTTTTCCGTTTTCTTCTCTTCCTTTTATTCCATTCCCCTCCAACACTGTCTCTCTACCTTTGTTAACTCACATCTCTCTTCCATTAGTTGGTACCACACCATACTATCTTGACAGGGCCAAAAAAAAAGGTGGGGGGGGGGGGGTGTATGTGAGGATCAAGACCGCACAGTTAGTGCAGTCGACTGTGCTGGTTAGGATTTATTGTTGACCCTAATAGGGAAACAAAACTCATCACTTTACTTGGAGCCGTCTTAACAGTATTATGGGCCCCTTGGCAAACCAGTGTGCTGGGGCCCCATGCGACAACGACCCGCCCTGGTCTTCTTTTCTCTACTCCCTGCGTGCCGCGCAGTGACAGGCCAGGAAGAGATCTATGGTACGGGCCTTTCAATTCGCTTCGTATGTAGAGTATTTTTCAGGGCCTCCCAATTGGCCTCCCAATTTTTTCCCCTTGTGGGTTCCGGAATCCTATTATAGAGAGGAAAAAATAGACCCACTGCCTACCCAAAAAGCTTGTTGTAAGTGTCGAATAATTGGGAGCTTCCTTCGAAGTCGGAGTGCCTCTGCCTGAGAGGCTGGGAACCAAGAGATTGCATACATGTGAGTCAGATATAAAAAACGGGTACGCACGCAACACTTAGGTTCTGGAACAGGACTGCAGTCTAAAAGTGGACGAACAACCAGAACTTTCTGCCAGAGTTTTCTTATGAAGGCTAACAAGAAGAAGAAGGTTTACGCCGGCCATCTTAGGAGTCCGATCTTAATACCCAGAGACCAGTTACAAATAACTAGAAGTCCACATAAAAAAAATTCCAGCCTGAACCCAAGACCCCAAGCACTTCATGCATTGAGACCACTTAGGCCCCCCCCCCCCCCAACCTCGTGCAGCCGAATCGACTGACGTTTTACCCCACCAGGATATCACACCGAGGGATAAACACCCGTTACACCAAATGCCATCATTCGGATGAGGATCACATGGGGACAGGTCCCAGAAACCCCGTTTAACCCACAGGCTGGGTTATATTAGGGCTCCCTGCAACAGCCGAGGTGGGGCTTCAAAATAACGAAAAATGTCCGCAGACAGTAGCAGTGATCGGAACAAGATAATTTCTCATTGTACACTTCTCTCACACGGCGACACTGGGAGAAATCTGACATTTGGCCATTCATTCCAAGTGAGAAAAAGGACATCCAGACAGACTTGTCATGTCCGACAGACTCTTCCTTGACCTAGGGATTCCGCCCTTGAGACGAGCAAGAACCATCTTGCCGATGTCAGACAAGAGACACGAGTCCAGGTATTAGCCTCGGCTGCGGATAACTAGGCAATCACCCGAGGGGGAAATCTAGTGGGTTCAGATATGCGACAGACGGGCAAGGAAAACACTACAAGGTTGGACAATCGGCTGAAGATGCTCCGAGCTGGACGGTGAAGTCTCTTCATGTGACGGGTGTTTGGTTTTGGTATGGGTTGGGAATGTGAACAAGCCAGGGTGGGTGTGTGGGTACTTGAATAGACGTGGGTGTTTCAGCGCGTGTTTTGCCGGGTTTGTCTTTTGGTTCATCTAGTTCTGTTTCTACTTCTCCTTCTCCTCCCCTTCTTCTTTTCTTGTTCTTCTTGTTCTTCTTGTTCTTCTTCTTGTTCTTCTTCTTCTTCTTCTTCTTCTTCTTCTTCTTCTTCTTCTTCTTCTTCTTCTTCTTCTTCTTCTTCTTCTTCTTCTTTCCCTCCTCCTCCCTTTTCTTCTTCTTCTTTCCCTCCTCCTCTCTTTTCTTCTTCTTCTTCTTCTTCTTCTTCTTCTTCTTCTTCTTCTTCTTCTTCTTCTTCTTCTTCTTCTTCTTCTTCTTCTTCTTCTTCCTCCTCCTCCTGTCTGTCAGTCAGATGCAGGACTTGATGTTTACATGTTTGAGGCCCGTCCTTTCAGCCAAGTTCTGTATCCAGATTGTTTGGTCCCCATCTTCTTTTCCTCCACGCAGACCTATAAAATCGTTTTGATGAGGGCGGTAGAACTTGTTACATTTCCGTACCGTTGCCTTTCCGTCTTTTCACTTGTTGTTACCAAGGTGTTGAGCGACGATACGGCTACCAGTTTATGATATAGTCTCTGTATGTTGTGATGCGAATATAAACAATAAATTGCTCAATTTATGGCCGGGCATATTTCTGTGCATCTCGTCGTGTGTGTTACTGCAGTTATATCAATATGCAATGAAGCATAACAATTATTAAACTCACCCGAAATACAAAATGGTCTCTTGCGGTCCAAAGATCCGGAAGTTCTCGATAAGCACGTGACTTCATCATCATCATCATCATCATCATCGTCATATACCCTGCCAACTGGCGCTCACGCGTCTCCACAGATCACGATCCCTGGTTGACTGAAACAGCTCTCTTGATGATATCCCTCCATGCCATCGTTTTGGCCCATCCAGAATCTCTCTTGGTCTGCCTCTACCCCTTTTTCCACTGATCTTTCCAGCTCTCACTATGTTCTCCAATGTCTCTCTTCTCATTATGTGGCTAAAGAACAGTGTTTGTCTCTTTCTTATTGTTGTATATAGAGATCTACTTTCATTAGCCTCTTTCAAGCAATCGTTGTTAGTTACTCTGGCCGCCCAAAGTATTTGCAAAATTCGTCTCAGAAATCACATCTCATTTGCTTTCAGAATTCTTCCTAATTTGTTCAGTGACATTCTAAGATTCGCTGCCATACAGCAGAATAGGTTTTGTGTTAACATTTTAGCACCCTATTTCTGACATTAAATGAGAGTGATTTATTGCATAAGATATTTTTCATTTTCTGAAATGCAGCTTTCGCTTGACCTATTCTGTTTTTAATCCCTGTCACACAATTTCCAGCTGATGATTTGATTGTTCCCAGATATTTAAATTTATTGACTTGGTTAAGTCTTTTTCCTTCAACTGAGATATCACAACGTGGAGTTATCTTCTTCTTTGATATAACCATTACTTCCGATTTCTTAATTAATATTTAGTGAAAGTCCTTTCTTAGCACTCTCCACGTGACTTACCAGGGTAAATATGCTGCCACATATGCCCGGCAATAAGTTATGCAATGTATTGTTGATATCACACATCTGCGACAGGGTCGCTCCTTGGCTCGCTCCTTATTTCGCCGGTAGACGACTTCGTCGCCGGTCGAGACAGTATTTGGGTCTGTCTCCTTTGATCACATCAACACTTCAGGAGTCCTTGTCAGGACTCTTACTGGCGTGCAGTGCTGAGCCATTTTAGGACACAACTTAGTCACGGTTATAACCTAAAGATCCCCCTTCGGGGATGCTGGTTGAACGTGACGATGTTTCCTCCCCTCTAACCCCCCCCCCCTCTAACCCCCCCCCCTCTTTTTCCAACCCCCGCAAAGCACCTACCTATTTATATTCGTATCATTTAAATACATACGTTTTGATTTAATGTTATTTTCAAGATGTTTCGAAATTGTAAAGCAATGACAACAGAGTTAAATAATCCAAAGAGGGGGTGGCTGCGCTGTTTATATAAGTGTGCGTGTTGTGGGGGTGGGGGTGTGGTGGTGCTCTCTTAGTAGCTGCGAACATACACACACACAAACACACACACACACACACACATACAGACGTAGATATTTTATATATGTGCGTATATACACACACACAATACACACACACGTCCATTATGTATGTATATATTCATTCTCTACATTTGCTCTTGCTTTTTTTACTGTTCCTTTTCCCATTCCCCCTCTTACTTTGTCCTTCTCGCACTTGCACATCCCCGCCCCTTCAGTTACTGTCACATTCTCTTTCTCCGTCCCTATAAGTATCTTTTCCCTACCGCTGCGTCCTTGCTCAGTCTTGGTCTCTTTCTCCGACGGCTTGCCTGTCACTTTTTCTGTCTGTCTTCCTCGTTTACGCTGGTTCTGTCATTCTCATTGTCTCTTTTCTGCTTTCTCCCTCTCTCTCTCTCTCTCTCTCTCTCTCTCTCTCTCTTTCTCTCTCTCTATCTCTCGCTCTCTCTCTCTCCCTTCCTCCCTATTTCTCATTTCTTCATTCCCCCTTATCTTTGGAATGTTGATACAGTTAAAAGTTTAAAAACACGTACTCCCAAGTTTACGGAATAAAAAAAAGGATGGTTGGGAAAAAGGGGGGGGGGGATGGGGAGGTCATTGAATCATTAGAAAGTCGGGGTGGGGGCAGATGGCTGCAGCTCAAGCCGCTTGTAAGCTTTGCACCAAGAACGGTCAGGTTTGCCCTTTCATTCGTCCACGAGTCAGTCAATATCACATTTCTCACAGAAATCGGCTTAGTTAGCAAGCGACAGATTAAAAGACGCGCCGACTGCCATTTAACCCTTTGAAAACGATACAATTATGACTAGCCGCCAACATTTTCAACTATTAATTTATCGTTCTTGTTCATTAGACGCCAATGGCCTCTTCTGTTTTTGTTGGCGCATGCATTTATTATGCAGAAGCCTTCATTAGCAGTTTCTTGAGGATTCGTAATTCACGGATGGGAGATGAGCTTTTCGAAAGATCGATTCGCCTCATTAAACTTGACTGCTCTATCATCGACGTGTGTGTAAAAAAAAAAAATAAAAAAAAAAAATGGGTGGAGGGGGGGGGGGGAGGGGGGCAGGGACTTGTAGGGAAGATGTTCTCGCATCAATTAATTCGATTTCTAATCCGCTGAGTTTGTCTGTATGGATGGGCGAGCTCCGATTGGCGGCATTAGTGGATGGATGTCTGCGAGTTGTAACGGCTGGCTTTGATGTGGCAGAAGATGCTTGGCTTGTCTGCGTGAATGACTGGATCTGGTTACCTGCCTTAGTCTTGTTATTGGCGTTGTCGATCTCGTTAATTATGTCCCGTGGTTTTGGCGTTTTGTGGCGGGGTGGTGATGCAGATGACTGATACCGGGAGAGGTCGGGGTTTGTTTCACTTTGAAGCTGGTGCGACATTTTAGAGAACGAATCAACTGACTTCAAAGGGTCACATCTTACATTCGGCCATTTCAAACCCTCATTAGTTGTCTGTTTTTAAATATTTATCAAACATATTATGTTCATTTATCAAAACTGATAGTGAAAAAAGGGGAGGGGGGGGGAGATACAGACAGACTGACAGACTGAGAGGGATGGATGGATGGACGGACGTATTAATGGACGGATGGATGGATGTATAGATAGATAGATAGATAGATAGATAGATAGATAGATAGATAGATAGATAGATAGATAGATGGATGGATGGATGGATGGATGGATGGATGGATGGATGGATGGATGGATGGATGGATGGATGGATGGATCGATCGATCGATCGATCGATCGATCGATCGATGATTAGATTAGATTAGATTAGATTAGATTAGATTAAATTAGATTAGATTAGATTAGATTAGATAGATTGAGATTGAGAGCGGAAGGGATTTAAGCTTGTGGTATCTGTTTCTTTCTTGATATTTCTGTTTAAAAAAAAAGCAGGTCTGGGTTCGAATCCTTGGTAGCGTGATTTATATTTTACCGGCAGTCTAAATCCTTGTCTATATCTGTGTTTCTCTCTTCTGACATCTCCCCTCCCCCCCCCCCTCGCCAATTTTTCCACCCTGCTCTGGCATCTCCATTCTGTGTGTAATGTTCTCTCTTTCCCGCTCTTTCTCTCCGTCTCTTTGTATGTATCCTCTTGCTTCAGTTTCTCTTTCTCTCTGTCCCTTTATCCCAGTCTCTCTTTCTGTCACTCAGTTACCTTATGTCGTATCTATTTGACTTATGTTTTTGGTTTTGCACGCTTTATCTTGCACATCTTTCACTGGGTCTCTCTGCCCTCCTTCCTTTTTCCAGACACACACACTCACACACATATGTGTGTGTGTGTATAGTTAGTTATATATGTATATGTGTTTCAGTGTATGCGTGTGCGTGCACGCATACATACTTTAAAACAATCTAAACGGTATGTGGTAACAACAGTTTAGGCAACAAATGAGAGTAACAAATTCGATAAGTCACAATGGCAGTTTCAGTAATATATAAGGCATCTCGAATTCTACACATGTCGGCGCTTGGTAGAGTCTTACAATTTATTGAAGAAGCCACAATTAACCACCTTGTCCAGATTTGTGTAAACAAAAAGACATTGTAGTGAACCTGTGCTGGCCTTGGTAGAACATTCAGTTACTATTGAGAATAGTTGATTTTGTATTTCATTTGCAAAGGATTGATTTATTTGCGTCATTGTATCCAATTGTTGCTGTAGTATGCACCTGACGGGATGCAGCCAGGCAGTTCTTGCTGTTTGTCCACATCCGTTTTAAGATCTGGCTCATTTGTGTATGCAGAGTGGTGGTCCGTTGGCTCCCATGCAGGTGCACACTGACTTCAAAGACAACACCTCTATTTATTTGACTGTTACGGCATGTTTGTTAGGGGGTCAAAGGATCTATTGCCCTGCCATTATCGGACCTCGGGACCCACACAGGGAGTTTACAACTGGTGAGAAGGATAGTTGTAAAGAAAATTATAATTACTGTTCATCCCACGGAGACAGTAACTTATAAGTATTGGGGGAAAAACGTACATGCGCTAACATATTATGGAATGAGCTGTCGCTTTTCTTATCTGTTTGTTTTACTGTTCTTTTCCCCCCAGATGCCAAAACCTACAAGCAGCTCTGCAGCAAAAGTCAACCCTGATTGGCTGTGGTCGTGTATCAGGAAAAAACAGCTTGTGCCTACTGAACCTTATAGGCTTTAGTCCAGTGATTATGAGGTTTTTTTTTAAGGTCTACCCCCCCCCCCCCCTTCCCATACCCAAGTAGATTATCTAACATGCCTCGACAGATGGGTCCCAGGTAGATTGTCTATTATTACTGGATCGGTGGGTTCTAAGTAAATTATTATTACTGGATCCCAAGGTCCAAAGTAGACTGTATATTATTACTGGATAAATGGGTCTCTAGATTGTCTATTATAACTGGATAGATGGGTCCCAAGCAGATAGTCTATTATAACTGGATAGATGTTTCTCTAGATTGTCTATTATTACTAGATAGATGGGTCTCAGTTAGATTGTCTATTATTACTGGATAAATGGGTCCCAAATATATTGTCTATTATTACTGGATAGATGGGTATCAAGTGGATTATCTATTAAAACTGGATAGATGGGTCTCTAGATTGTCTATTATTACTGGCTAGATGGGTCTCAGTTAGATTGTCTATTATTACTGGATAGATGGGTCCCAAATATATTGTCTATTATTACTGGATAGATGGGTCTCAAGTGGATTATCTATTATTACTGGATAGATGGGTCTCAAGTGGATTGTCTATTATTACTGGATAGATGGATCTCAAGTGGATTGTCTATTATTACTGGATAGATGGGTCTGAAGTGGATTGTCAATTATTACTGGATAGATGGGTCTCAAGTGGATTGTCTATTATTACTGGATAGATGGGTCTGAAGTGGATTGTCTATTATTACTGGATAGATGGGTCCCTTAAATGACTTGATAGATCGGTCCTAAGTGGGTTGTCTGTTATTACAGAATAGTTGGGTCCTAAGCAGCTTGCCTCCGAGGACTGGCTGTGTGGTTCTTGAGTAGGTTATCTAACATTCTAACATGACTTAATCGGTAGCTCCCAAATAGAATAAATAGCATGACTAGATAAATAGAACCCTCTTCGATCATCTTACATGACAGGATAGGTGGTTCTTGTGTAGATACAACTGGATAGTTGAGTCAAGTGTAGATTACTAACATGATTGACTTGCTTGGTCTGTAAGTAGGTTACCTGCTGGATTCCAACTTCATCACAGTTATCTCTGTCTTTATTTACCGTTGCAACCGTCACCTCTGCCTTCATAAAATCACTATAACAGTCAGCTACATTGTGACATCAGTCGTTGGCATTTTTTTATCAGAAACACCACACAGTCACTTTCCTTGTCACTATCGGGGCTTTTTCTGCACAAAAAGATGTTATTACTGACATTAAAGTGTCTTAAGTGTGCCAGTACTCACCTCAAAATGATTTATCACAGTATTGCAGGAAAAATAAATAAATGATGCGTTAATAAAAAGGTACTGGTGCTGTGTGTGTTGCATACTGTCAGAAAAAGCCCTGGATAGGATAATCCTCATCATAATCATCGTCCTTATCATAATCACTTTTCTCATTTATCATTATAATTTTTATCAGCAGCATCATCATAGTATCATCGTTATCACCATCATGTCTGTAGAGGTGGCAAACCAAAAATAAAAAATAGAAAGATGTTTGTAGCACGTGTTCTCATTGTTATTATATGAGAAAGTTTTTTTTTTTTTTTAATAAGGCCAGGCGCCCAAAATAAAGATAAAGGTAAAGTCGGGGGATGTGACCCAGCGTCATTGCACACGGTTATAAACCATAAGTTCTCTGCCGCCAGTACGAACAGCTGATAAGAATTGTCCGCCTGTGTCGCCGTCGGCACGTAACTCTGTAGCTACAGCGACGTTCCTCCTCTTACCCCAGAGTGTCAATTCTGGTACCCATTTCATAGAGGCTGGGTGAACCCAGGGAGCCGCCCGGTTTCGAACGCCTACTGTGGGCTGCAGCGAGTCGCAGCTGGATTTGAAAGCGAGCCTCTTATCGACTGCGCTAAAGCGCTCAAAATAATTGTCACCATCAACATCATCATGTATCTGAATTCTGAGGCTGAACACTGAACCTTCAGACTGCAAGGCTTATAAACTTTTCAGCTTTGGCTCCCACGCCCCTCTCCCCCACACTAGATGGGTCCTAAGTAGATTGCCTTAGATGGCTGGATAGATGGGTCCCAAGTAGATTGCCTTGGATGGCTGGATAGATGGGTCACAAGTCTGTTGCCTTGGAGGACTGGATAGATGGGTCCCAAGTAAATTGCCTTATATGACTGGATAGATGGGTCACAGGTCGATTGCCTTGGAAGACTAGATAGATGGGTCACAGGTCGATCGCCTTAGAGGACTGGGTAGATGGGTTCTGAGATGCCATTGTGGAAAAAACAAGATTTGGCCCACTGCCTCGCCAACAAGCATGTCGTAGGAGTCCACTTAATGAGGACTTTATTTCGAAGTCTGAGTGCATCTGCCCGAGCAACAACCAACTGCACACAAATTAGCCAGTGCAGTGGATTTACACGCAAAACTCAGGCCCTGGCACAAAGCCAAAGTCCAAATGCACCAGTAACCAGAACTTTCCACTGGAGCGTAGCCAAATAAACACAAAATGTTCTGGTTTTACATCTCTCTTTACCATCTTTTGGATTGCTGATGTTAAACCCACTGGGACTAAAAGAGTTAAATTTGTTTCACTGACCACAAGATGGAAAACACTGATCTAGTTATAGCATTCCTTAAAATTTTTGTTGTTGTTGTTGTTGCTGTTGAAAGCTTTGTCTCTGCAGTGTCTCAGTTATTTTCGAGTTATTTTTTGTTGATGAAGGCTTTGTTGCGTCTGCAGCAACGCAATCGTGGTCACGTTATTGTAAAAGCAATCCTTTCATATTTTTGGTCCACCTTTAATTAACCCCAGCTTTATTTATATGGGGAGAAATTGACAGAAAAAGGAAGGGTAAACATTCAGTTTAAAAATATCTAGGACACATTGTGAATAATTCAAATTTTTTTTTGGGGGGGGGGGGGGTGGGGGGGGGGGATATAATAAAATGACACTGTAACGCTCCCTGTGTGCAAAAGGTGAGTTTGATAGCTTGTCAGGAAGTCGTTTCAAATTCGTTAGCAAAGTTTTTGACCAGACAGATATTAGGTGACCTTTATGAAAAGCTTATAACAAAATCATATGAAAGAGATAATTTGCGAGGCTTTGTTGTTTCAGCACTAAATAAACATAACATAGGGTAATAAAATGATGTTTTTGAACTAGATAAACATAACAGTAACTTCAGGACTAAATACGTTTATTCAAAGATAAGGATACAGTCAGCAAGATGGGGATGTTTCTGCGCTATACAGATTCACAATTTTGATTTCTCTTTTGTTTTGTTTTGTCTTGTTAACACATGATAAACATAAACAGCAAGACTAGGGCATGTTTGTACACTATAGGCATTTAAACAAGAAAGCATAGATGTGGTGAGGGCCCTTTAGGAGCGACTGAACAGTGCGGAGGAAGATATAGATCATTATCGTTTGAGGAGAATGGCGCTGTGGGAAGTTACCAGGGGATCTGGCCGACGCTCAATTCTCAAGGGAAAGGCGAGACGGATGGACAATCAGACATTTACTGGTACCATCGGAATTGGAACTCTTTGCTTGCTGCTAAAGATGGGGACAAAGCGATTATGGGAGTGTCCCGAGGGTTATGATGTCGATTCTTAATTCAACGTTCAACACTGAAATAAGAGAGCAACAAGTGTTGGACATTTCTTCCTTACGATTAACGTAACGGTGAGACTAGCGATTTTACGCAAGATTAACAAAAATGGTAAAGGTCTCTTTATACAACAGTGGCGCATCAGGCTTATGCGACTAGATTCAAATTTTTTATAGATAAATAGCTCCTCTTTGGGTGAAGTTGTCAACATCACGTTGGCCACCTTTACCTCCCAGGATCAACGAACAGAACACTGCGGGCTCAACTAGCACATGCATAAAATAAAGACTATACAGTTCCCACAGTGTGCTTGTCAAACAGGACCTCAAACACATGAGCACATTCTGCAGACCTGCCCACTGTACCTACAACTATGAAAATACACCTGGCCTCAAGAGCAAATTGTGCAGGGCAAGCTATGAGGAAACAATGAAAGATCTGCAGCTGACATGCGAGTTCATAGGAGCAAACCCACCTGATGGTCTGAGCATACGAAACCGAACGCAAAGAAGAAGAAGAAGACTTCCCAAAACTTTACCTTGTACTAATTTAAGGCTGAGTCGATCAGGGACCCGGAGGACAAGGTCATGTTTGAACACTGCATGTGGATTGGACTTTCAAATCCTCAGGCGGGCGTCTAGTCGCTACACCGCGGCGGCTACCGAAAAAAAATAACAGTAGGGCTTTGTCATTAGTACAGTGGCTCACAACCTTTCTAATGAGGCGACCTTTAATACAGTTCCCTCATGATGTGGCGACCCTTAAACAATTTTTTTCCTTCATAACTTCAATGAATATATGTTTTCCCATGGTCTTAGGCGACCCCTGTGAAAGGGTTCGAAAAAGGGCCACGACCGGCAGTTTGAGAGCCGCTGCATTTGTACAACACTTCGTTTTCTTATAATCCATGCTGTTTGTCGTGGGTAGTCATGTCATCCCCACACAATCTTCGGTCTCGAGCATTTTCAATCGTTTTTTATACAGATGATCTTCCATGCCATGTCCCCCAGTAATCTTCTCTCTCTCTCTCTCTCTCTCTCTCTCTCTCTCTCTCTCTCTCTCTCTCTCTCTCTCTCTCTCTATCTGTAGGCATACTTAAAGTACCTTGTTACAAACATGTTATTGATGATGCCTGTAATTATTATTATTATTATTATTATTATTATTATTATTATTATTACTATCTTCTAAAACAATGTGTGCATAAATAATGTATGCATGGCGTGAAGCCAGAAGGGCAGGATGTAAGACGGGCCTGTGTGCCCAATTCTTAACCCTTTGAAAATAAAGTTTGTTCGTTCGTTCGTTCGTTCGTTCTCTGTTTGTCTCTCTCTCTCTCTCTCTCTCTCTCTCTCTCTCTCTCTCTCTCTCTCTCTCTCTCTCTCTCTCTCTCTCTCTCTCTCTCTGTGTTTATCCCTCGGCCTGTTTCCCCTCTAACTTTTCAGCCGGTACGATGTACTTTAGTTTTCTCTTTCTCATGATGTGACTAAAGAATGTAGATTGTCTCCTTCTAATGCAAGTAATCGACTCTCCACGTGTGTCAGTTTATTTCACGACATCTTCGTTACTCTTGTTATCTGTTCGCGGGGTTCTCATCACTTGTCTGCAAAACAACATCTCTCCCATTCCCATATAAGACATCGGCGACTGGGTCGCCCATTGGCTCGCCAGTAGACGACTTCTTAGCCGCTCGGGACAGTATTTGTGTCTGTCTCCTTTAATCGCGCCAACACTGCAAGAGCCTTTTTCAGGGCTGTTGGTGGCATGCAATGCAGAGCTATTTCATATGCGCACATAACCTAGTCACAATTATAACCTAAAGCAACGGAATCAGTAGAGAAAGATTTGTATGGCCTAGCGAGAATAAGGCACCTGGGTGTAACCAGAGGCTCTGGCTGGCTCACTACACTCAGAGGAAAGGCAAGACGGGCATATAACCAGATTGTGACCGGTGCCATCAGTGCTGGGACTCTTCACTGGGTGCTTAGGATAAGGACGGAGCACGCATAGGAATGCCCCGAGTGCTGTACTTGACTCAACACAACTCTGTGATTAACTGGTTTAATTATTTTAAACCTCAAGGGGCTCCAGGGCTTTGTATAGCTTTGGGGCTCATTAAGTCCAAATCCGACCCTGACTTTGGCATTATAACGCACTGACACATATCTGCTCGGTTATTGTCAAAACAGAGGAGCGGCTGGCTGAACAGTTAAAATACTGGGCCCTAAAGCGGGAGACCCGGGTTCGAATCCTCAGCAAGGTTGGGGATTTTGTTCTATCTGGGCAAAATAAAATCCTCAATGGCACAGTGGTGGCGATAGCACTAGCCATGCGCCCGTAAATCCTTAGGCTCAAAGACCCCCCCCCCCTTTGCCTACACCGCAAACGTGGCATAATAAAGGTAGGTAGTTGCCCCCCCCCCCTCCACCAGGACATTACACAAGCGACAAACACCCGGTGACACAAAGTGCCATCATGCGGAAGAAGAGGACCACCCAACGAGAGGTCCCAGAAACCCCTTCAGCCGCTAGGCCAAATCTATGCCCCGGCTATTTTCAGGGCCCCCGGCAGAAGCCAGGGTGGAGCTTTAAACAAACAATTGCATCCCACATGGGGACGGACTGCATAACCCATAAAATAATAAAGGCGGGTTTTTTTTCATTGCCAAGACGCTAACCGAAAGAAAAAAATTATGCTGCAAACAAAAGTTACCACAACGATTATTAGACCCCACCAAAAAAGAAGAAATAAAGAAGAGACATCACGCACCAGCCCATCAAACCTTACGCACGAATTCACAGCATCACATCATCCTTTAAAGCCCAGACCTAAATCGAACTATTTGTTTCTGATTGGTGGAACAGGCACTGAAAAGATCCCTTTCATCTTGGAGCGCTGGACAGTGAGCTGGAGTCAATCAATAACATACCAATAAACGCCCAATATTTCCCAGCGTGCTTTTCAGCGGACGGTTTGATGCATTCTTCTCCCACCATTTTGATAGATTGTTCAGACTTAAGCTCTTGGTCAAACTTCGGCTGTATCCAGGCGGGGGGAGGGGGGGGGGGGGGGTTCTGTGAGGCAATCCTGGGATCAAGAGATGGACATCCGTGTTCTTGTTCTTGAAGTTTCTTGAGTTGATACTGATTGTCTTAGGTAGGGAGTCTTTTGAGTAAGTCACTGTAGGTTGTTTACCCTTATTTGTTTCTGTTTCTTTCTGTTCTTTCATTCATTTCTTTTTTTTTTTTGTTTAGCCTTTCCTCCTTCCCGCTGAGTTGAAATGGATGGGGTGGTGGGCTTTTAAGTATGTACAGTAAGTGTAGGTTGTTTACTGTTATTTGTGCTTTTTTCTTTGTTTGTTTGTTTGTTTGTTTGTTTGTTTGTTTGTTTGTTTGTTTGTTTGTTTGTTTCTTTCTTTCTTTCTTTCTTTCTTTCTTTCTTTCTTTCTTTCTTTCTTTCTTTCTTTTCTTTCTTTCTTTCTTTCTTTCTTTCTTTCTTTCTTTCTTTCTTTCTTTTCTTTCTTTCTTTCCTTTCTTTCTTTCTTTCTTTCTTTCTTTCTTTTTCTTTCTTTTCTTTCTTTCTTTCTT
>CAJHNH020003335.1:845000-895084 GCA_905116865.2 Candidula unifasciata
GTCCACACCCTCATCTCTGTCCACACCCTCATCTCTGTCCACACCCTCATCTCTTTCCACACCCTCAGCTATGTCCACACCCGCATCTCTGTCTAAACCCTCACCTCTGTCCACACCCTCATCTCTGTCTAAACCCTCATCTCTGTCCACATCCTCATCTCTGTCCACACCCTCATCTCTGTCTAAACCCTCATCTCTGTCCACACCCTCATCTCTGTCTAAACCCTCATCTCTGTCCATACCCTCATCTCTGTCCACACCCTCATCTCTGTCTAAACCCTCATCTCTGTCCACACCCTCATCTCTGTCCACACCCTCATCTCTGTCAACACTGTCATCTCTGTCGCCATTGTCATCTCTGTCACCACTGACATCTCTGTCCACACTGTCATCTCTGTCCACACTGTCATCTCTGTCCACACTGTCATCTCTGTCGCCACTGTCATCTCTGTCCACAATGTCATCTCTGTCCACACTGTCATCTCTGTCCACACTGTCATCTCTGTCCACACTGTCATCTCTGTCCACACTGTCATCTCTGTCGCCACTGTCATCTCTGTCCACACTGTCATCTCTGTCCACACTGTCATCTCTGTCGCCACTGTCATCTCTGTCCACACTGTCATCTCTGTCCACACTGTCATCTCTGTCCACACTGTCATCTCTGTCCACACTGTCATCTCTGTCCACACTGTCATCTCTGTCGCCACTGTCATCTCTGTCGCCACTGTCATCTGTGTCCACACTGTCATCTCTGTCCACACTGTCATCTCTGTCCACACTGTCATCTCTGTCCACACCCTCATCTCTGTCGCCATTGTCATCTCTGTCCACACCCTCATCTCTGTCAACACTGTCATCTCTGTCGCCATTGTCATCTCTGTCCACACTGTCATCTCTGTCCACACTGTCATCTCTGTCCACACTGTCATCTCTGTCCACACTGTCATCTCTTTCTCCCCTGTCACCTCTGTTTACACTGTAATCCATAACCCAGTTGTCATCCTTATCCCAGCGGGCCGGGAAAAAAACAATTTCCCCGCCTACATCTCCTCTTTTCCCATCCACTTTCTCCCTGGAGGTTGAAACTCCTACCTTCCACTAGATTACTGTGGGAGAACAGGGTTCAGCAGGTGGACCAGGCTTGAGCAAGATAGGCTGACATATCAAGGGTCTTGTATTGGACATCATTATCCCATTAAGACCTTAAAGTAAGCATTCAATCTAATTTCTGTTCCTTCCATTTCCCACTATAAGTATCAATCATTACCCAGTTTATCTTCCTCCTATTTCATTACCCCCATGGTTATTTCATGAATTTATACATTTATTCGATCTTCTAATTGCTATTTGATTTCTGATTACATTCATTGTACCTTACTTTTTAGAACATATCTGGTGCTCATTTTACTGTTTTCCAAATTCAAGAGTCAAATTAAGTGCCTACTCTTTCATTTGATAAAAGCTCACATTTCTCTCTCTCAATTTCGAACGATTTTTGCATTAGATTCAGTATTTTCCACTCTAGAAAAATCTTGAAAATTTATTATCGCACACAGTAGATAAAATCTCATTATGGCTGAAACCTCGTTATGGGATTGGATAATTTGTCTATCTTAGGGGAGGGAAGATAGAGCAGCAGCTAGCAGATGTGCATACCCGGCTCGTTTTACTGTGTTGAGTGTTAACCAATAGGATTTGCGTTTTGTTTGATTTACTGTTGATTGATTGATTGATCATTCGGATTGCTAACGTGCAAAGTACTTAAAAGACCTACCTAGTTTAGGAGTAAATTAATAAAAATGATAAAAATAATAATGATTTGAATGTTAGGTAATTATAATAATATATTTGAAACAATATCGAGTGTGTAAAAAAAAAAAAAATAGTAATTTCGACGAGAATTTCTATACATCGCTAGATGGGGCTCATTCTTCTTCTTCTTCTGCCTTTCTATCCCCCAATGGAGCAGAGGCCCTCAACCAACTCACGCCAAGTCGTTCTATCCTTCGCCATTGCATGGAGCTCTCCCCATGTCCTCCCCATCTTCTAACTTCATTCTCCAGCTCTTTTCTCCATGTGTTTTTTGGCCTTCCTTTATTCCTATGCCCCTGTGGGTTCCAATGCAAAGACATTCTAGTTATGCTGTTCTCCTGTTTTCTCAGTGTGTGTCCTATTCAACGCCAGCGTCTTTTCCTCACCTCTTGGTCCACTGGAGCCTGTTTAGTTCTCTCCCAAAGTTCTACATTAGTTATTCTATCATACCATTTAATTCCCTCTATTCTGCGCAGGCACCAGTTAATGAATGTCTGTAATTTATTAGTAATTGCCTTGGTTGTTCTCCATGTTTCCGCCCCATACAAAAGTACTGATTTGACATTAGAATTAAACATTTTTAGTGCAGTATTTCTTTTAATTTCTTTTGACCTCCACAAATTCCCTAGTGCCATGAAAGCCCCTCTTGTCTTTTGTATTCTTATTTTAATATCTCTATCAGTTCCTCCATCTTTATCTACATTACTGCCTAAATAGGTGTACGACTCCATGTCTTGTAATGGGGTGCAGACGGGGCTCCTTAGCTTCCTTTAAACATTATTGATTGTTGTTTGTGAAATGACAGGATTTTTATTGTGAAGAAGGAGAAGAAGAAGAAGCAGAAGGAGGAGGAGGAGAAGCAGCAGTATTAAAAAAAAAAAGAAAGAAAACGAAGAAGCAGAAGAAGAAGAGGAGGGGGGAGAAGAAACAGTAGCAGTAGAAAAAGAAGAAAAAAGAAAAAGGAGAAGAAGGATAGGAAGAAGAAGAAGAAGAAGAAGAAGAAGAAGAAGAAGAAGAAGAAGAAGAAGAAGAGCATAATATACTTCAATTGATAGATACCACTTTGAAAAACTTTTGGTTTTATTGATGTTAGTGCAATGTACATTTATATGATGTTTCTTGTATTAATTTTTGTGTAATCGAGGGGAAAAAATGAGGTGGAAAAGGGGGGGGGGGGCTGCGTGGTCTCAAGGCATGGTGTCCGCCTCGAGTGCAAGAGGTTCTGGGTTCAGTCCCCGGTAAGGAATGGGATTTTTACACGTGGACTTGGACTCTTAATAATTCCCCCTGGTATCTGGCTAGTGAGATCAGACGCCCGTGTGCATAGTTGCGCTGCGTAAAAAATCCCTTGGCAGTTGGAAATCGGAAAGAGTAGCCTAACGGCGCTGCCCGGGAACAAATTTTGAGTTAATCTATTCAAAGTATTTCAGGATCTTCGCCGGTGCTACAGAGGCTGTGCACTGTACTGAGCTTCCTCTGACTCAGGGTTGAGTTAGAAGAAGAACGGAGCACTTATGGGTTACTACCTGTGTGCCATGATGTTGATCCGTTGTTGCCTCAAAACCTTATATTGTAATCCAAATCTGTGTTTGATTAAATTGGCGTCTGTATATATTGTCTGTTGACTTTCTGTTTGGATTATCTTTCTGCTGTAAACAGAGCAGCAGGATTACATTATAAGGGTCCATACAATGATTGATTTTAGAAACATTACAATTTATATTAAGTAATTTGAAAAATGTCTCTTTTACATTTTTTCACAAGCACAATGTCTCTTTTACGCTATTCTAAAGGAGTATGCCTTGTGCATTGTTTTACAGGATTCACTTATTTGCTTCATTTGTGTAATTGTTAATGTAGTATGCACCTGACGAGATACAGCTGTAATTTGTGCTGGAAATACAGGAGATTTAGTTTGAGGGGGAGAGACGCAGTTGCAGATCCCACATTGTGGAAAGTCATGATCGCCTATGTCAGTCAGCAAGGCGTTTGATGATGATACGTGTCGATGTCCATTGTTCATTTTAAAGGTCATTTTTTTGTCCGCACATCGGACTTGACAATAAGTGCTCCGATCTCCTCTTGAGTAGGTCTCCTAGTGTTCTGTTCTGGTTGATGTAACTACAGGTGGCTACAGCATGGTTTTCATTTTTCCCAACTCCATACCTAGGGTATTCAGTCTGGTCAGTGAGAAATCATTTTCTAGGAAACTGAAAGCCTCACGGCGTTTAACCTCTCGTATGGCCCTGATTATGTCTCTCCTGTCCATATATAGCTCATTCATGATAGTTGCACTGCCAGCCAGGGCATCTGCTCTCTCATTGCCCTTTATACCAGCATACCTGGGACAAAAATAAAGGTGATTTGTGTGTGAATGTTTCTATGTGTATGTGTGTGTGTGCGCGCGTGTGCGTATATGTGTGTGTGTGTGTACACAAACACACACACACACACATATATATATTGGTATTAAAAACCATGTAACCAAGTAACGAAAGAAACCCGACAGAATTCACCATATAAGCTGAAAGGGCACGGTAACAACGGGAATATCCTATAGCTGAAATCGGGCAGATAACATCATAGATCAGCTGAAAGGGCCAAGGTTATCTGGTGATTCCCGTAAACAGAAGGCGTGATACTGCATACAGATTGTTGGGACAACAGAAGGCTCCGGGGAAATCCCATCTGTGTCTCTTTTGTTTGCTAGTCATGTTTTCAAAGAGTTTGCAGTTTGAAAGGAAAAAAGGGACCGGGTTCTGTTTTCATGCCACTGGGGCATATCCAGGGCGATAAAGATAGAAGAGGCCACATAAAACACCACCCTGTCATTAAGAAGGATGCCATAGTACAGTGGTCGACAAATCTTTGGTCGAAAGAGCCTAACATCAGCAACAGGACGATTACAATTCTTGTTAGAGCCAAATTTCTTTTCAAGAACCTGTCAAGAACCTGTCAAGAACCATGTTTTTCGGATTCAAAGCTGATTTTATGACCGACTGGCCGAACCACAATCAGGTCGCTGAAGAGCCGCATGCGGCTCGCGAGCCGCGATTTGTCGACCACTGCCCTGGTATGTTTGTATGGGACGTTTGAGCGGGATCTTTGGGATGTGTACCTACTTAGTACTCATCTTCCATACGGTAATCCCACTGACTATAATCCCCGAGTTGAAAAAAAAAAAAAGGATACTGCACAAGGTTATAAACCATAAGTGCTCTGTCACCAGTACGGACAGCTGAAAAGAAAATGTCCACCTGTGTTGCCGTCCTCACGCAACTCCATAGCTACAGCGACGTGCCTCTATTTACTCCAGAGTGTTACCGCTAGTACCCATCTCGGAGAGGCTAAGTGAACTCCGGGAACCCCCCGGTTTCGAACACCAGCCGTGTGCTGCAGCGAGTCGCAGCTGGATTTGACAGCGAGTTCCCTATCGACTGGGGTATGAAGCGTTAAGTTTTCACATAGGCCATAGTGTATTAGATAGGGTGACTTGTTTCCTTCCTCAGATAAGTCGCAGAGAATACTGGAAAATGATTGGAGGGGGAAGAAAAGGAAGAGGAAGATGAGAAGAATGAGAGTTGGAGAGGGAAGCTGTGGAGGAGGGGGAGGAGTGGAAAAAAAGAATAAAATAAAGAAGAAGATGATGAAGAAGAATATAAAGAAGAAAACGGTAAAAAAGAAGAAGAATCAGAAGAAGAAGAAGAAGAAGAAGAAGAAGAAGAAGAAGAAGAAGAAGAAGAAGAAGAAGAAGAAGAAGAAGAAGAAGAAGAAGAAGAAGAAGAAGAAGAAGAAGAAGAAGAAGAAAGAAGAAGAAGAAGAAGAAGAAGAAGAAGAAGAAGAAGAAGAAGAAGAAGAAGAAGAAGAAGAAGAAGAAGAAGAAGAAGGAGAAGGAGAAGGTGGAGGAGGAGGAGACGAAGAAGAAAAAGAAGAATAAAGAGACCTTGAAATTAAAAAAAAAACATATAAAAGCTTAGAGCAGTGACAAAACACGAGGAACCTCTCATTCAGAATCTACTAAGCATCTAAGAAATCCTTATCGCACCGCTCCAACGTCCCCCCCCCCCCCCGACCCTCCTTCCACATAGCAAAGGCCCTGTGCTTTTACAATGCACATCCCCTTCAACTGCTGCAAACCGATTTGAAGACAAATATAATGACAGAATTTATACAGACCAAGCTTCAGATTTGCGTAACTCGCTTGTGAACAAGATTCCTTTGTCTGAACTGTCTCGGCTAGGTGCGCTTACCACAATCCTTGTTCGGATTACCTTTGAGAGATTGCATCCTCATGCTTCTCCCTACCAGATGATTATATCGTTGACAGGGGTTTTTGTCCAGGAAAGCCGACGCTAAGAAAATATTGGGTCGAAAATCCCCCCCCCCCCCCCCCCCCCCCCCCCCATCCCTGATAATTTTCTAGAAGGGATGATATTTATTTACTGATAAGCAAATACATAAAAAATAAAATAAAAATAAAGAGTGCAGAAACAAATGCCTAAAAAACACACCCCTATTATGGTATAGAAAAAAAAAGAATAGGAGTGGGGGGGGGGGGTGGGTGGGGTGGGGGGCCTCACGTGGGAACACTATAAATTTCTTGAGAGATGGCAGAGTGAGGCTGAGCTCCCTAAAATTAGTGAGGAAGGAAGGGATCACAAGGTCCTAAGGTTCCGGCGCCTCTGGTACTGTCTTTTTTTTTTAAAACAGCTTTCACGAGGTGTCCATAAAACCCATGTGGAGTTTTAAAAAACCTGAACTGGCTGAATGAATGAATTGACCCAGCTGCACACGGGACATTCCCAGAAATGCTCACTCTCCTTTTTTTAGTAGCCAACGATTAGCTCGTATGCTGAGGATACCTATGGCAACATGGTTAAATTAGAAGCACATATTTACCCCATTTAGGTCTCTCTCTGTCTGCCTGTCTATCTCTTCGTCTGTCTGTCCATCCGTCCGTCAGCCTATGTATTTGCCTATTTGTTTGGCTATCTGTATATCCGCGTATGTTTATTTCACTTGCGAACGGTGTATGCATCTTTCTATCTCTGTCTATCTGTTCGTCTGCTGGTGGGTCGATGCGTCATATATTTGTGTGTTTTTAATCCAAATCCCAGTCATCATCATCATGTAGCAGATCGTTCAAACAACGCCCCCGTCATCTTGCAGCATCACCTACTCGTACATACACCTGTTTGCGCTATGCGGTTTTATTGCTTTTTATAATTAGTCTTGCAAAGACAGTAAATTGCAGAAGACTGTTGCAATGTTTGTGAAACCCTAAATGTCTCTCCCTATTGTTCTCTGCTATATTTACAGAATATTTCAGTTTATCATATATCAGACCCTTACCGTGTCCAGGACGTCGCTACTGTCACTGCTCGCCTGAAAGAAACTCAGTTCTTCGCCAGCTTCCCTATTGCATGCACTTCTTTCCTGTCGCAGTTAACCTCCATCCCCTGGATCTACACACATGGACACGCAGGAATCAATGGTAATGAAAGAGCTGACCAGCTGGCAAGTAATGTACCAAAGCAAACGGGAACAAGTATGGATACTCCTTGAAACTTCACTGCTCGCCTGAAAGGAACTCAGTCTCTCGCCAGCTTCCCTATTGCATTCACTTCTTTCCTGTCGCAGTTAACCTCCATCCCCTGAATCTACACACATGGGCACGCAGGAATCAATGGTAATGAAAGAGCTGACCAGCTGGCAAGTAATGTACCAAAGCAAACGGGAAGAAGTATGGATACTCCTTGAAACTTCCTGCCCCCCCCCCACCCTCCCCCCCCCAATTTTTTCCCCGACTGGAGACCACTGCTGTAGAGAAACCAGAAGATAATGTTACATGTCCATCACGTTGCATTTTCCCTAATGTGAATGTGAAGTGTCACAATGGATTAGCGAGAATCTTCCGCGTCACAATCACTGAACTCCATCATTGATATGTTACTTGCCATTTTCGGACCTGAGAGAACTGTACCAAGGTCTTTCTGTGTAAAGCTCAGATTAAACTATATAGCTGCCGTAGATGTCACCAACTTACGATTACAAACGTGCATCTATAGTGCGTTTCAAAACTAATGCCGACACACTGTAATAAATGTCTCAAAAACTCCTGTACGAATCAATATGAATGTTTGTTTGCATAGGGCCTTAGATATCCAATGTTCTTTTAATTCTCTAAATTAATTTTGCGCAGATGCTGCTTTTTTCTTAAAGCGGTGAATTTCTGTGTTTTTTAAATAATTTCTGTACCTCTGAAAACTATATTACACAGTAACTGACACACGTGTCGAGATTGTTTGGAAATCTGTTCACAGGTGCAGCGATTTTGTGGTGATTATTTTGATAGCATATTCCCCACTCAATTAAAAATCCGCAACTCACAGGAGACTAATGCCGCAGACGACCAGCCAAAAGTAAAAAGCCTATGGAACGTGTGCAATCTGATGTTTCGAAAAGTTATCCTTACTTAGTTTACTCAAGTTCTGTACGCACTTAGAATATGTTGCGTTGGTTTCGACTGTGGTACCGAGAATGGCTGTTAAGTAAAAGTTAGTTGCGTATTCCTTACAGGACGTTGCAGAACTTTCCCAAGAATTTTTTGGCTGTTGTAGTTTTTCTTTGGAAATTTACGTCCAGTGATTTGCCATTGACTGAACGGTCGGCTTCTCCATGCCACTGGCAAAACCAACGTATGGCACAAGGCCCGCAGCTGGGATTGAACCCGGCACCCCGGCATTTCAAAGCACGTTCGCAACGCTTAAGCCAAGACGTTGACGACCGTTTAGAACCGGTGTGAACAACCGAACGCAAAATTTGCCTGGAAAAACCTCAACAGACAAAACATGATGGTTTTGGTTCCGCAACGTCCTGTAAAGGATACGAGAAAAGATATAAAACTGAACGAAAAGTATATAAGCAAGCTTCACAATATAATAAATACAAACAAAATGCGAACGTTGCGGCTATTAAGCCTTCATTAGCACATTCAAATGAAAGAATACTACACAGAAACACAAAATCACTTAGCTGGCATCTCGAGGCAGCTGGGTCGGTTGTTTCTCAGCAGAATGACTACACATGTCGGCTGAGGGAATAAATACCCCCTGTAGAGTACCAGGGGCCATAACTGGGGGTGGGAGAAAAAAAAATGTGAGGGCAGTTCAATCCCCTAGGAGTTTAAATAAAACTGTGTTGGCAATTCAGTCCAGAGGGTGTTAAAGTCCCCAGAGTATAAATAAAGCGATTCTCGAGAGACTTGCCGACTATGTCACTGGAATGGCTGGATTTAATAGCTGTCACCTCCATGTCGAGGACACCTTGGTGATCCTGAGAATTGAAGTGCAGCGGTACTGGTTTCAGAGCACCATTTTGCACATCCAAAAGATGTCTGAACCTATAAAGGATACGCAGCTAACACTAAGCTGCTACGCAGGCTGATTGTTTGCCTAGATTTTTGTTTACATTAAATAATTCTTACAAGGACGTGATTAGTAACAGACTGCAAACATCATATGTTGTCATCCCCTTGTAGGAGGCATTTTCTTTTAGATATTTCAAAGCCTCACCTTGGCTTTTGCCAGGGGTCCTAAATATAGCTGGGCCTGAAATATAGCCAAATGCCTGAACGGGGTTTCTGGGACCACTCCACGGCTGATCCTCATCGACATGGTGGCACTTTGTGTCACCGGGTGTTTTTCACTTGTGTGATGTCATGGTGGGTTACAACTTACATACATACATACATAAACACACTGCGTTCCCCATTTCAACACTTCAAACCCAGCGGTTACTAAATTACTGAAGTTTCAAGCTCGGCAGTACTTTTGGGACAGACTGAAACTAGTTACTTGTTACATGTTGTTCATATCGACATCCTAGCACCTCGGTGTGGCCTATTAGTACGGGCATCTAAATGCCAAGAGGCGACGATGATCTTTTTAACAACTTACTCTGTGCTTGTATCTAACCTACAATATCTAAATGTGACTTTCAGATTTAGCTAGTAATGGAACTATTTTTTTAGATTACGCATTCTGCTGGCTTCGCTCCCAGAAGGGCAGGAGGCGCTTTGTGTTGTGGTTTACCGCTATGCTACGATGTCTGTGCCTTTCGACCCCGGAGACCCAATTTTAACAAGTCCCTAAGTAATCGCCTTTTACAACATGGTTATTATAATACCCTTTTTTGTTTTAAATTAAAATTTTTATTTTTATTTTTTATTTTTATTTTAAAATTGGGCAATGGAACCCACGAAGACACAGTTGATGTTAATATTTATGCAATCGATTAACATCATGGCACAAGGATGTAACCCATAAGTGCTTCGTTCTCCTTCTAATTCAAACCTGAGTCTGAAGAATCTCCGCGCAGTGCACGAACTCTGTAGCACCGGTGAGGATCCTGTAATACTTTGGGCAGATTTTGAACTCCAAATTTTGCCCGGGCAGAGCCGCTAGGCTACACTTCTCGATTTCCAGCCGCCAAGGGATTTTTTTTAAACGTGAGCAACCATACACACGGGCGTCCGATCTCACTACCCAGAGACCAGGGGAAATTACTAGAAGAGGTGAAAAAAAATCCAGCTCTGACTGGGGTTGGAACCCGGGACCTCTAGCTCTCGAGGCGGACACCATGTCTCGAGACCACACAGCCCCCCCCCCTCCCCCCCTTGATCATAATCAAGCAGTTGAAGACACCGAGACTATGACAATATTTGTTACAATGTGATCACTTAACGTGCCTGACTGACCTTAAGGATACAGTATCTAAAACTGATTTTTAGCCAATTAGAGAAATACGTTAACGCTGTAACATTTAATTCTGTTTTTTTTTAACCTTGTTTTTTTTTTTTGTGGAAGAGTTGCTGGATAAAAAAAAAAAAAGGAGAGATCGTATTAAAAATAAAGAAATTTTGAAGAAGTATAGGACGGAGTCCAGTCAGACAGTCTATTCGAGAGCAACAGATGAAAAGACAAAATAATAATAATAATAATAATGAGCAGAAAAGAAGAAGAAGAAGAAGAAGAAGAAGAAGAAGAAGAAGAAGAAGAAGAAGAAGAAGAAGAAGAAGAAAAAAAAAGAAGAAGAAGAAGAAGAAGAAGAAGAAGAAGAAGAAGAAGAAGAAGAAGAAGAAGAAGAAGAAGAAGAAGAAGAAGAAGAAGAAGAAGAAGAAGAAGAAGAAGAAGAAGAAGAAGAAGAAGAAGAAGAAAGAAGAAAACGAAGAAGAAGAAGAAGAAGAAGAAGAAGAAGAAGAAGAAGAAGAAGAAGAAGAAGAAGAAGAAGAAGAAGAAGAAGAAGAAGAAAAAGAAGAAGAAGAAGAAGAAGAAGAAGAAGAAGAAGAAGAAGAAGAAGAAGAAGAAGAAGAAGAAGAAGAAGAAGAAATATAAATAAGAAGAAGAAGAAGAAGAAGAAGAAGAAGAAGAAGAAGAAGAAGAGGAAGAAGAAGAAGAAGAAGAGGAAGAAGATGATGTTGAAGAAGAAGAAGAAGAAGAAGAAGAAGAAGAAGAAGAAGAAGAAGAAGAAGAAGAAGAAGAAGAAGAAGAAGAAGAAGAAGAAGAAGAAGAAGAAGAAGAAGAAGAAGAAGAAGAAAAAGAAGAAGAAGAAGAAAAAGAAGAAGTTAACGAAGAAGAGCAACAACAACAACAACAACAACAACAACAACAACAACAAGAAGTTAAGTAGAAAGGAATGAGGAGTAGGAGAAGGAGGAGTAGAAAGACACAAGATCAACATATCGTACATACAATTGGCCAACAATTAAGATAAAGAAGATCAAACAGACTGAGAAATGGACAGCCAAAATATAAACGAATGAAGTCCGTGAAGTTTCGCTTATATATATATATATATTTAAACGATCCATTTTTTGTTTTTCCGAAATGTATATTTTTTATTTGACAATTGCCTAAAAGCCATGCATGTTTCAATTTAACCTGCCGGGTCTGCTTTTCATTTTTAATGTTTAATTTCTCCAGCCTGGTCAGCAAATCCGCATGTGCCAGTGAAATCGCACGCTATACCATCTGCTTTCTCTAGTGTTCTCTGAAGTCAGCGATTCTCAACTAAGTATAGTCAGGTCCCTCTGTCATTTTATAACATTTTAACTCTCTGAACCTAGCGACCAACGGTGCTCCCATCCACTGTCTAACTTCCATACAAGTCGCACAAACGTTTCGCTGTTTGTAATGCCTCAGTTTGTGGCTAATCGCTTGCCTGTCGGCCCTAAAGTCTTCGGTTCAAATCAGCATCTATGCAGATTTTTATAAAAGTATCTTGGCTCTCCTTTCGACGAAACCTAAAATCTCACAGGAAACAAAGAGGGTATGTTTAGGAAAAGAAAAAAGAAGGAGGGGTATTTTACGTAACCAGAGCGGGCGCTGGGATTTCATTTGTAACCAACGCGCTGACTTGTACTTTAAATGTAACTATGGTCCCGGTCGGTACTCCCAATGTAACCAGGGCGCAGGCTAGTACTTTTAATGTCGCCACGGCGCCGGACGGTACTCTCAGTGTAACCAGGGCGCATGCCGGACTTTGTAACCAGACGGCAGGCTATTACTTTGTAACCAGGACACGGACTTAACGTGGCATGTAACCAGACCGGAGACTGTTACTTTTTATATAACCAGGGCGCAGGCCTGACTTTATATCTAACCAGGGCGCCGGCCGGTGCTTGGTATGCAGTGAGGCCGTAAGCTGGTACTTAGTATGTAACTAGGGAGCCTTCTGCTTCACGGTATGTCAGTGACAATTTTATTTTGGCAGTAAGCAAAGACTATCAGGCATATGGTGCTTGGTGCTTTTTTATTAGTGATGTGGTCACCTTTGCTTCCTATAACATAGCCTGGTACCTTGTATGACGGGTCCACATGGGAACCTATAGGAATCATAAACATGTGCGGTCCTTTTCACGTTTCCCAGCCCATCTACACACTACCTGACCTTTCATTCATACTTTCTTAGACTCTTCTACATCGGAGGGGTGTCACGTTGTCTTCCCTCCAATTACATCAGCGCTGATGTCGCGTGTTGCATACTTCACGACTACCACATCTTTCAACGACCCCTTAACATGTAGAACTGGCCCTAACCCAAACCCCCTACCCAGAGCCTCAACCTAGGTCACACGAGAGACTCTTTTAGAAGAAAGCAGTACAACTTGACACCCCCCTGACCCAGATCGGACTGAGAAAGTGTGTAGATGAGCAGTGAAACGTGAACAATTCCAAATTTGCTACATGGATTAAATCACAAGACCTTCTGACCAGTAGATGAGAGTCAAGCCACTGCTCGACCGCTGCTCGAAAAATAGTAAATATGCCAAATAACGTCTCAGAAATTCGACACCACCCAGTTTGAGAACCACTGACGCAGCTATTAGGATAATTAGACTCATTTCATTCATGTTGTGATCAATAGTGTGAAGCAGACTTCTCAAATTGCGTGTCGCGACACACTAGTGTATCGGCTGCAATGTGAAGGTGAGTCGTATAAAGGCGTGTACGTATCTATTATAAAAAAGCTTGGTTAACCTCTTATTTGCTAGTAGACTGTGTCGCTAAAATATGTTTGTCTAAAAGTGTGTCACCAAAGCGAAAAGTTTAGAATAATCTGGTGTCAGAGGTTAGTTGTAATATCAGATGGTCCGAAAAAAAATTCTTTGATTTTCTGCTCTCTAACAGAGAAAAATTTACATCTTAAAAGATCTGAACACCAAGGAAGATTGGCTAATAAACAGCATCCTGTCTTGAAAGCTGAAATATTTTGGTCACATCAAGAGCCACGACGGATTAGAAAAAATTATAGCAGAAGGCATGGTACCAGGAAGGAGGAGCAGGGGCCGACCGACACGAAGATGGGCACAGGATATAAGGGACTCCTTGAGTGAAAGTTCATGAGGCGGGAGAACTGGCAAGAGACCGAGTTTCTTACAGGCAGACTGATGAGAGCGACGTTCTGCAAAGGACCTGCTACATGATGATGAATAGGATCTACTGTCACCGGTTAAGAACCTTTGCTCTCATGCAGGAGACCTAGGTTCAAACTGTCACTAAAAGCGCTGGCGTTGGATAGGATACACGTTGAGAAAACAGGAGAACAATATAACTTGAATGTTTTCACTAGAACCCACAAGGGCATAACAATAGTGGGAAAAAAGCAAACAAACACAGAGAGGGAAACTAGAGAGTAAAGCTAAAAAGAAAAGATGGGGATAACAAGGGACAGCGTGGTCTTAAGGCATGGTGTCCGCCTCGAGTGCTAGAGGCTCCCATATACGCAATAGGCCCACGGCGTGAAAAGGAATCTTTACTTTACTTTACTACTTTGTTACTGGGTAGGGGGTCTGTTAAAACAGGAGTTAAGCTAATAAATTCGGTAAAATTGTAACAGTATTCGAACCGGTCTCATTAGAAATTGCGTTATTCCAAATGACTATTCGAATTCACTGTATTTGAATTCAGTGTATTTGAATTCACTGAATTCACTGTATTTGAATTCGGGAGCCGCCGTGGTCTAGCTAGACGCTCGCCTGCGGGTCGAAAGGTCGTGGGTTCTGGTCCTGACGGGGCCCGGGCTTTAAAAAAAAAGACTTTGGCTCCTAGGTCGACCTAGCCTTAAGTGTGTACCAGGTGCAGTCATTGGAAGTAAAGGCAGTCTGTTCTTAGGCGTAGAATATTTCGAATTGACTGTAGCTGTATTGACTGTATTTGAATTAACTGTTTTTAAATTGGTGTTTTCCTTCCCCTATGGGTCCAGTGAGCCATTTTGGAGAACCAAAGAAAAGATCCACTCCTCCTCCCTCCGTTTCCGCAACAAGCATGTCGCAGAATGCGACTAATTAGGTGTAGTTTCCTTCAAAGTCGGAGTGCATCTACCAGAGAGGATGGAGCCAACAGTCTGCATACAAATAAGCCAGATCTGTAAAACGGACCTGTACTCAGAACTCAAGTTCTGGCTTTTCTTCTTCTTTGCGTTCGCCGACTATAAAATGCGGCGGAAAAGTTCTGGTTGTTCGTCCACTACTGGACTCTAGTTCTGTTCAAGAAACCGAGAGTTGCGTGTACTACATTAGTTTCACAGTTATTTGCATGCAGACTGCTCATTCCTTGCCTCTCAGGCAGATGTACTCCGACTTCGAAGAAAGCTCTCAGTTAGTCGACTCTTACGACATGCTTTTGTGCAGGCAGTGGGTCTATTCTTGTTTCCCCCACAATGGGGCCCCGGAACCCAAATGGCGAAAGTTCTAAACCTAGAATTGGACCAACAACCAAAGCTTTTCGTCGGAGTTTACAGACAGTGAACGCCAAGAAGAAGGAAGACTGGTGTCTTTCAAAGTCATTTGCAGACAATGGGGACAAAGGAGAGGAGACAGATGTCTAAGAAAGCTGCTATAGAAACAAGAAGAGATCAGATTAAAGCAGCGATTTCTAAACTTTTGAGTAGGACCCCCACGCCCCCTTGAATATACTACGAGATCCCCAAAGCCCCCTGTGAGTATATGACAAGACCCAGGCTCCCTTTAGTATATGACGACCCCTAACGCCTTCAGGGAGTCGCCGTGGCCGAGCGACTAGACGCTCGCCGCGGATCGGAAGGTCGTGGGTTCGCTCCCTGGCGGAGCGGGACTTTAAAAAAAAATGATCTTGGCTCCCAGGTCGACCCAGCCTTGAGTGGGTACCAGGTGCAGTCCCGGGAAAGTGAAGGCGGCCGGCGTGATGCTGACCACATCACCCATCTTGTGCCGATTGGTCTATAAAAAATATAGGTCTAGCCCTATGTGCCCTATACGCCTTAAGGCGTGGAAAAGGGTCCTTTACTTTTTTTTTTACATAACGCCCCCTTCGAGTAGATGGCAAGCGAACCCCACGCCCCATTGAATATGGCAAGATCCGCATGCTTTCTTAAGTAAATGAGCCCCAATGCTCCCTTTTTGTATATTGCAAGACCCCGACGCCTCCTTGAGTATATGGCAAGACCCCGACGCCTCCTTGAGTATATGGCAAGACCCCCACGCCTCCTTGAGTATATGGCAAGACCCCTACGCCCCCTTAAGTATATAGCAAGACCCCCTCCCCCTTCCACGCCTCCTTGGGTATATGGCAAAACCCCCACAACCCCTTGAGTATATGGCAAGACATCTTACGCTCCCTTGAGTATATGATACACCTCCCCTCCCCCCCCCCCATGCCTCCTTGGGTATATGGCAAGACCCCAACGCCCCCTTGGGTAAATGGCAAAACTCGCTTCCCCCAGGCCCCCTGAGTTAATGGTAAGACTCCCCATGCCCCCTTGAGTATATGGCAAGAACACCCCTTTCCCCCTTACGCCTCCTTGAGTATATGAGCCTTAATGCCTCCTTTTAGTATATTGCAAGACTGCCACGCCCTTTTGATTATGTGACAAGACCCCAAGCACTCTGGACATTCCCATAAGCGCACCACTCCCATCTTCGGCAGCCAGCGAAGAGTTCCAATTCCGATGGAATCCTAAGTATTATAACTAGTAACTAAACTTGAAAATTGTCACTGACAGCTTAGTTAATGCACGAAAGCCGCATTAGCTTTCAACAAAACCAATCGTTCCGTGTTGTCGGTATTAAGGCCGTGTATGCAAAAGCGGGTGTAAGGTAACTACTATTCGTATTCGGCCTGACCGCAACTATTCGGCCGAATACCGAATGGTCAATAGGTCCACTATTCGGTCCCGAAGCGAATACGAAGCGAATATTCGGTACAGTCCTAATAATAATAACAACAGGAAGCCGCCATTGTGTAGCGGTTAGACGCTAACCTCGGGCCCAAAGATCGAGTCGGATTTTTCCACATTTAGAAATAGTCTCAACTGCCAGGTTGAGGCAGCCTAAAATAGGTACCAGGTAAAGTCGTGGGAAATGAAGGCGTCCGGATTGATGTTGACCACATTGTGAAATTGAGTGCGTTTGTACTTGTAGTAGTCTGTTATAATAATGTGGTGTTTTTTTTTAAATCTTCAGTTAAACCATAAATAACAAATTATTTTAAATGTAAAACCAAAAGCCAAGCACGTTTCTGTTTCATGCTGTCAGCCAGCACTGTGAAACATACGAAAGATAACGCTGTGAACGATTTTAAAAACATGACTGAAAAGATAAAAATGTCACCCCGTTCTATCCACCCCCCACCCCCCACCCACCCACCCACCCCCAATCCACTGATGAAACCAGTTACTTAGCTGAGTGTTGCCAATTTGTAGTATATTATCGATTTGTGAATAAAGATAATTAAAAGAAGAAAAGTGTTTCTCCAATAGTTTACAGACAGCATCAAAAACCTGTGATGTGTTTGTTTATCACTGATATCTCCCTACCCTACCCCTCCTTACCCCGCCCACCTCCCCCAACCCCCCCCCCCCTTTTTTTTTTCTCCAAGAAAATGAAATGGACTATCACTGGGAAAAGTAGTTGGTGTTTGTAGTGGGAGCTCCAGCTCTGTTAAGTTCTGGTTCTTGTTTCTTAAACTGGTTAAAGAACCAACCAGTCAAAAACAGCATTAGATGTTAGCCCCCCCCCCCCCTCCTTTTCACCCGCCCACCTTCCCCATGTTCCGGTTACAGCTTGGTTGCTGTACTAGCCATCCCCTTGTGGGCTGCAATGTTTCGTTATTTTAAAGCCCCACTCTGGCTCCTGCCAGGGGCCGCAATATAGCCCGGCCATAAATATGGTCTAATGGCTGAACGCGGTTTCCGGGACCTCTCCACGGGTGATCCTCATCCACATGGTGGCACTTTGTGTCATCGGGTGTTTATCACTTGTGTGATGTCTGGGTGGGGTAAAATGTAATACTACTACATTTCTTCTCTCTGTTTGTCCTGTTTTTGTTTAGATCAAATTTTCTGATATGGAAAAAGAAGGGAGAGGGGTGGTATAAGGAGATGGGGGGGGGGGGGAGGGGTCTTACCATATACTCAGGGGAGCGTGGGGTCTTCCTATATACTCAAGGGTGTTATGTTATCTTACAATCTAGGAGACTACTGGTCTAATTCAATATGGTCTAGCACTATATACCTGATTCTTCTAATGGCATGGAAAAGATACCTTTACTTTTGACAACTCATGCATAACTGTGTGTAAGGTTTGAGGTTTGAACAACTGATCAACGTCATGGCACACGGGTAGTAACCCAAGCCTGAGTCTAAAGAAGCTCAGCACAGTGCACAGGCGCTGTAGCACCAGCGAGGATCATGAAACACTTTGGGTAGATTTTAAACTCCAAATTTTGCCTGGGTAGCGCCGTTAGTCTACTTTTTTTTTTAAATTTCAAACGTGCGCAACAATGCACACGGGCGTCCGATCTCACTACCCAGAGACCAGGGGAAATTACTTAGTCCAAGTCCAGGTGAAAAAATCCTACTCTTATTGGGGATTGAACCCGGAACCTCTAGCACTCGAAGCGGACACCATGCCTCATCACCACGCAGCCGCCCACTGTGTGTAAGGTGTAACAGCACATTCCCCGTAAGGTATATAGATGATATCAGTGACTGTAAAACTCTCGTGTTGGTATGTACGACTGTTTGTTCTGTGTGGCCTGTTGGCTGCAGGTGCAAATTCTTTTGTAAACATTGCGTCTTTCTCATCGTTTTTCTTCTTCTTCTGTTGTCTCCATCTACTTCGTGCCGCTGGGAGATGCAGTTTCTTTCTTTCTTTCTTTCTTTCTTTCTTTCTTTCTTTCTTTCTTTCTTTCTTTCTTTCTTTCTTTCTTTCTTTCTTTCTTTCTTTCTTTCTTTCTTTCTTTCTTTCTTTCTTTCTTTCTTTCTTTCTTTCTTTCTTTCTTTCTTTCTTTCTTTCTTTCTTTCGTTCTTTCTTTCTTTCTTTCTTCTTTCTTTCTTTCTTTCTTTCTTTCTTTCTTTCTTTCTTTCTTTCTTTCTTTCTTTCTTTCTTTCTTTTCTTTCTTTCTTTCTTTCTTTCTTTCTTTCTTTTCTTTCTTTCTTTCTTTTCTTTCTTTCTTTCTTTCTTCTTTCTTTCTTTCTTTCTTTCTTTCTTTCTTTCTTTCTTTCTTTCTTTCTTTTCTTTTCTTTCTTTTCTTTCTTTCTTTTCTTTCTTTCTTTCTTTTCTTTCTTTTTCTTTCTTTCTTTTCTTTCTTTCTTTCTTTCTTTCTTTCTTTTTCTTTCTTTCTTTCTTTCTTTCTTTCTTTTCTTTCTTTCTTTCTTTCTTTCTTTCATCTTTCTTTCTTTCTTTCTTTCTTTCTTTCTTTCTTTCTTTCTTTCTTTCTTTCTTTCTTTCTTTCTTTCTTTCTTTCTTTCTTTCTTTCTTTCTTTCTTTCTTTCTTTTTTAAATGCAGTCATATATCCATCATTCACTCCTTATCCATTTATTCGTTCGTTCCTTTTTTCTTTAATTCTCTCTTTCTTGACCTTTCCTTGATTAATAATTTTTTGGGGGGTTTTGTTTCTTACATCCCGCGTGTTCTTTTCACAACCTTAATGGGAATGGAGAGAGGGGTTGGGGGGGGGGGGGGGGAGCTAGTACTCGTGACAAGCATGTCGTAAAAGGTGACTGTTTAGTTGTAGGCTGTAATTGACAGTTTTGGGCCTAAAGGCTCAGATATCACAGCCTATCTGTAAACTTCAACTACATGTCAATCGCCCTTTCATGGGCGAGCGCGGAGTAAGAAGTTTTATTTATTCATTCCTTCGTTTATCCTGGGTTCATTCTTTCTTTTGTGTACCCCTTTTTTTATCCGTTCGAAAGGCAAGACCGACATTTAACCAGATTGTGACGGGTACTATAAGTAGTCGAACTCTGCGCTAGCTGCTAAAGATGAGGACGTAGCACGCATGGGAATGCCCTGCGTGTTGTGATGTCAATTCTTGACTCAGCTCAGCTTAACTCAACCCGTTCTTTATTTACTTTCCTTTAAAAAAAAATTGCTGTTTAAAACAACGAAACAAAAACCTGTTAGACTGATCAAAGCCTGGCATGAATATTTCACCAAGCAGTGACACTATATCGCTGAACGGGATTATGCCAACAACTGTGCGACTAATTAATTAGCTAACTATTGACATAATGCTAGGTAGGTTAACACGATACTAAAGTGAATCTTATCAGAACTAATTTTTGGCCAACACTATGCTATCACTGCCAAACGTGGACACTTACACCAACCAGTGAACGTAACATTTTGACAACAGAAATGAAATGCCATAGAAGAGCTGCAGGAGTTTCAAGGAAAGACAGAATACAAAATCACGAAATCAGACGGAAAAAAAAAAAAAACCCAGTTTTACAGGTTGAGTGACTGACTGACTTTCTACCCACCAGGACATCACACAACCGATAAACACCCGATGACACAAAGTGTCACCATGTGGATGAGGATCGCCTTGGAAAGGTCCCGGAAACCGTGTTCAGACAATTGGCCATATTTATTGCCTGTCTATATTGCGGCCCCTGGCAAAAGCCAGTGCGAGGCTTCAAAAAACAAAAAAAAAATCGTTCTAAGAAGGAGGAAACACCTATTGCTAGGTAAGTAAAATATATGTAATATTTTACAGGTTAACAAAGAACAGCAAATCAAGTAGTTTGGACACCTAACAAGAATGCCCTGGTATATCTGCCACAGCGAGCCACACTGAAACGTTACAATAGGTATAGAGCGAGTGGAAGACCTCGGAAAAGATGGAGTATTGGGATTAAGAACAGCATTACAGAAATGAACATCAGTCTTAATAGTGTTATTGACAGTGCTTATCAACTAATGTTACCCCCCCCCCCCCCCCAAACCACCCCCCACAACAAACAAGGTGGAAGAGAAGAAGAAGAAGAAAAAGGCGAAAGCGATAGACGTCACTGCATTCTCACACAAATAATCAATTCAAAAGGGGGAAGAGGGCGGGGGGGGGGGGAAACAGGGATAAAAGATGTCCAAACTGTGTTTAAGTGCGCAAATGTGAAAATACTATGTCATAGATGGCAAAAATATATAAAATGTGTTAGTACATCGGTATACGCCCACTTTGGAATACGTCCAACTTGGTATACGTCCTGGTCAGACGCGAAACATGTTCTTTTGCCTTGGACCTGTGTTTGAAATACAGCTCGCATGCTAGGATGCACATATTGCTATAGATAAGTAGACAGGTAGATATGTAGCTAGGTAAGAGGTATGGAGCTGGACAGGCAAGGTGCTAGGTAGATAAGGAGGTAGGCAGATCTAAAAGTAGGTGGGGAAGTAGAGATCTTGACAGGTATTGAAATATGTAGACAGGTTTGGCATCTGGGAGGACAACAGAGGGTAGAGCTGAAATATCGCTGACTGCTGGGAAACAGGAGCTATCACGCCAGTGGAGAGGATAATTGACAATGTTTATGAAGAAAAAAAAAATGATGAGGATGATGATGATGATGACGAGGAGAAGGAGTCGAAAGAGATTGAGGGAAATGATAATGATGCTGATGCTGAAGATGATGGCGCTGAAACTGATGATGATGGTGGTGGTGTTGATGAGGGTGATAATGAAGAAGAAGCAGAAGAAGAAGAAGAAGAAGAAGAAGAAGAAGAAGAAGAAGAAGAAGAAGAAGAAGAAGAAGAAGAAGAAGAAGAAGAAGAAGAAGAAGAAGAAGAAGAAGAAGAAGAAGAAGAAGAAGAAGAAGAAGAAGAAGAAGAAAGAAGAAGAAGAAGAAGAAGAAGAAGAAGAAGAAGAAGAAGAAGAAGAAGAAGAAGAAGAAGAAGAAGAAGAAGAAGAAGAAGAAGAAGAAGAAGAAGAAGAAGAAGAAGAAGGAGAAGAAGAAGAAGACGACGAAGAAGAAAACGAAGAATAAGAGAAAGAAGACAATGATGATGATGATGACGGCGACGATGATGATGATGACAACATTCATAACATGAGGTAATACAATGAGAATCTGGCTTGGAATATAAAACATTTTAATGTGGAGGTAGACAGCCTCGTCTTGGCTGAGTCAGACCCAATAATTGAACACAAAATGCAACTAAAAAGCCTGCCAGAGGAAAGACACTCGGATACTAAGCAAAAGTTTCTCCATAATTGTGTATGAGGTTTCTGCAGAATTCTTCATCAGGTTTCTCCAGAATTCTTCATCAGGTTTCTCCAGAATTTTTCATCAGGTTTCTCCAGAATTCTTCATCAGGTTTCTCCAGAATTCTTCATCAGGTTTCTCCAGAATTCTTCTTCAGGTTTCTCCAGAATTCTTCTTCAGGTTTCTCCAGAATTGTTCATCAGGTTTCTCCAGTCCAGAATTGTTCATCAGGTTTCTCCAGAATTGTTCATCAGGTTTCTCAAGTCCAGAATTCTTCATCAGGTTTCTGCAGAATTCTTCATCAGGTTTCTCCAGAATTCTTCATCAAGTTTCTCCAGAATTCTTCATCAGGTTTCTCCAGAATTCTTCATCAGGTTTCTCCAGAACTCTTCATCAAGTTTCTCCAGAATTCTTCAAGTTTATCCAGAATTCTTCATCAGGTTTCTCCAGAATTCTTCATCAGGTTTTTCCAGAATTTTTCATCAGGTTTCTCCAGAATTCTTTATTAGGTTTCTCTAGAATTCTTCATCAGGTTTCTCCAGAATTCTTCATCAGGTTTCTCCAGAATTCTTCATCAGGTTTCTCCAGAATTCTTCATCAGGTTTCTCCAGAATTCTTCTTCAGGTTTCTCCAGAATTCTTCTTCAGGTTTCTCCAGAATTGTTCATCAGGTTTCTCCAGTCCAGAATTGTTCATCAGGTTTCTCCAGAATTGTTCATCAGGTTTCTCCAGTCCAGAATTCTTCATCAGGTTTCTCCAGAATTCTTCATCAGGTTTCTCCAGAATTCTTCATCAAGTTTCTCCAGAATTCTTCATCAGGTTTCTCCAGAATTCTTCATCAGGTTTCTCCAGAACTCTTCATCAAGTTTCTCCAGAATTCTTCAAGTTTATCCAGAATTCTTCATCAGGTTTCTCCAGAATCCTTCATCAGGTTTTTCCAGAATTTTTCGTCAGGTTTCTCCAGAATTCTTTATCAGGTTTCTCTAGAATTCTTCATCAGGTTTCTTCAGAATTCTTCATCAGGTTTCTCCAGAATTTTTCATCAGGTTTCTCCATAATTCTTCATCAAGTTTCTCCAGAATTCTTCATCAAGTTTCTCCAGAATTCTTCATCAGGTTTCTCCAGAATTCTTTATCAGGTTTCTCCAGAATACTTCATTAAGTTTCTCTAGAATTCCTCATTAGGTTTCTCCAGAATTCTTCATCAAGTTTCTTCAGAATTCTTAGGAGGGGGGTGTCTTCATTTCCTTAACTCTTACAGTCCCAAACAACGCGTGATGTAACATGTTCTAGCCCTTCTCATAGTTGGTCGCACTATACTAAGAAATGTGGCGTCACCAGTATTTAGCGTATTTGAAGGCAATCCACTTGTGGTTTTTACTGTTGGTTATGTATACGTATGGAAATCTCAGGCAAAACCTTCTGATACTCAAGGAATAAAGACTGTTCTTAATGGCATCATTTCATATTCTGCGTGGTCTTCCCTTTTATTCTGACTCCTTTGTATTTCTTTAACCTGGCCCTATGTGGGAGTTGATACAGAACATTCTCTTCAGACAGTCAAACCATCTCATCTGTTGCTGTTTAATGAATTTTATGACTGGTTTCAGGTGTAGTAAAGTAAAGGTCCTTCTCCCGCCTTTGGGCGTACAGGGCATACAGGGCTAGACCTATATTTTATAGACCAGTCGGCACAAGATGGGTGATGTGGCCAGCATCACACCGGGCGCCTTCACTTCCCGGGACTGCACCTGGTACCCACTCACAGCTGGGTCGACCTGGGAATCAAGGCCACTTTTGAAAAAAGTCCGGCTTCGCCAGGGAGCGAACCCACGACCTTCCTATCCACGCGCGAGCGTCTAGCCGCTACGTCTTCAGGTCGTCTTCTTCTGATTTCTTTGTTAAATTATTTTTTCTTGTTATATACGAGCGCCTGTCTTTCTAAGACCTACCGGCGGGCGATTTCTTTAGTAAAAACACCATGCCCTCTTGGTTTTCTGACAGTGGTACGAGAGTCAGACCGTAGAAGAGATTGGGGCCTCACTGTGTAATATTCCTAGAGACAGCAGTGTAGCCAGCCTTTACAATGGGTAAGGACGTTGCAGAACCAACCTCAACAGCCCCTGGCTGTGTGGTTTTTCTAGACAAATTTACGTCCAGTAATTTGCCATTCCTTTCTGGGCGGTCAGCTTTCTTGATATCACTGTCGAAACCAACGCAAGGCGCATGGCCCGCAGCTGGGATCGAACCCGGCACCCCGGCATTACGAAGCGTTTGCATCGACTTAGCCACAGAGCCGACTTTAAAATGGGTTCGTGACATAATTTATCCTTGTGTAAAAGTAAAGAATCCTTCCCGACGCCTTCAGGCATATTGATCAAATAGTGCTAGAGCCTTCTGTTTTTTCTAGAACAATTAGCACTTTCTGGGTGAAGTGGGTCCAGATTGCGCCAGTTACACTGACTTTCCTATGACTTCACCTGGGACCCATTTAAGGCTGGGTCAGCCTGGGAGTCAACGTCCTATGTGAACACTCCAGCAGCATGCGGATTTGAACCGACAACTTTCAGATTCGCAGGCAAGCGCCTAGCCGCTACATCGTGGCGGCTTGATGGAGATGGAACCTGAGAGGTAGACTTAAAAACTTGTGTTGAAATATGATTTTATTATTCGCGTGTTTTGTCTTTCACTCAGCTTTTTGATTGCATTTTATGTTGATCGATTTACGTATGACATCAGTTGGACTGAAACGGCTCCCCCTGCCAATGTTCAATGCGAATTCAGACTGTCGCTATCGTGATTACAAACGCTAAATAGTGAGAAACAGCGATCAGAAGCAGGAAGGCCAGTTTCAGCAGTCGCCATTTCCACAGGCAGAAAGTCGTCCTCTGCGAATTTTGCGTTACCAGGACACATTTTTTGGCGTCCGAAGTTCGCTTCCTGCTTTCTTTTCTGACGAATCTTGAAACTGTGCTGCCTGTGACTTCATTAGGCCGATTTCCGGAGCAGACCGAAGGCTGTGGGGTTTGTTTCTGACTGTATATAGAGCTGGATCGAACAGATGCTGCTTGTTCCATGGCTGTAACCACTGGTTGCACTGCAGTGCTGCTTAATATCCCGGATGGGATGTTGAGTTTCTCAGAAAGCATTTCTTTATGCAAGTTAATTGTGCTTTTAACCGATTCTACAGACGAGTCTTTTTGAAGACCCATCCCGTAATTTGATTTTACCAAGAATCCCTGCTGTTCTCCAGTGGGGTTCTCCGGTAAATCCAGCGGTCCTTGTTTGTTCTTATTCCTTCTGGCATTGGAAAACCCCAGCGATGTCATCTTCAATTGACGTGGCTGTTCTCGATGAAGTATAACTTGACTCGGCAGCGTCTTGAGGCCAGGGGTTTTTCTGCAGTGATTGCATTGACGATATTTTAAACTGCCTTGTCTTCGATTTTCCGACTCACCGTTTGAGCGCACACGGTAATTTTGCTGTTTCTGTGGTTTTGTTTGGTTTAGCAAACCGGAATTGCCGCTCCGTGATTTCACATATGATTTAACTAACCCGCTGCTGTCAGCGCAGGGCTTTTGGCTTTTCGATGGTGAAATATTTGAGTGAAGACTGGAAGTGAGACTCCATCTGCTTGTCTCGGAAGAGATATCTGTAGATGATGTATATTCTGAGTGTGACTTCCTTTCTTTGTTGGATAAGGAATGTCCAGATCTGCCGCCTAGAGACAGGAGCGGGTGTATTCCGGCAATGGTGTACACTCGAGTTTCCTTTCGGACTGAAGCAGCTTTCGGTTTGTCTGGAGGGGTGCCGGACTGAGGCGTCTTGCTTTTTCTCATCCGATTGCTGGGCGATTTTCTAATGTTACTGTGAGGTGAGGACCGTGACACGGCTTTGTTCATGATCATCAGGTCTTCGCTCCTACAAGATTGTAGGACCTCATGCTGCGTTAACTCCCAAGCGGCAAAGCAGTCTTGAGCGTCACGGTCTAAGGCGCCTTCGGCTCCACATTGCACTACACATCCTGTCCTGGGCTCCAGCATCCACCGCCTGGCTCGAAATTTAAACAAGATCGAAGTCTTCTTGACATTCTTTGTGCCTTGTTGGTCATTCAGAGATTCAAAGACTTTGAGACAGTTGGACGGTACGCGCAGTCTGGTTCTAGATGTCGCACCAAGTTTTGTCCGTGCTGCGCCCCACAGAAAACTCGCACGATGAGATGCCAAGGCAGGTCCTCTCACACGAGAAGCTTTCTTAGCATTGTTAGGACCATTCTTAAATGGGCATGCTTCTGGATGTTTACGCAACCGCTTTGCCTTCTTTGGCGAAACGCTGAGCGAATAAGTATTCTCCCTTTGGGATTCTCTTTCGGAACCTGGCCTCTTTTGTATGAATCTGTTATTATAAGTATTCTTTGACCTTGTCTGGCGAGATTTGAGAACATGTAGAGGCTTTGTGGTCATCTTAGAACTGAAATATTTGGCAGTTTGTGGAGCTGCTATCCTGTTCTTTGAAGTGAGAATGTTGAAGCCAGCTGCCTTGGTCTCTTTATTTTCCTTTTGGCTGCGGTATGTTGAAAGGTTTTTATAAGTATTTGACAACGACAATGACGGCTTGGCTGGATGTCTTTCCCGTCTGCGAGTTGCGGTCAGTTGCGAGCTGCGTTTTTCTTCACTTCCGGTACGTCTTTGAACAAGAGGTTGTTTCGATCGTACTCCAACAACGCGAGAGGCAAACCTGGATTTTTGGAATAAAGATGGTCCGTGCGCTGTGCATTTGGATGTCTTTGAGGAGTTATAACTTAAGTTATTGGAGAGTGATAGGGAGGGTTGGGATGGAGTTGTTGTGAGTTGGGGATTGTCGATGTCAGGGGAAGTGTCTAGGATCGCATTTCTTTCTTTCCAGTCCCATCTTGTGTTTGAGATTTTATTAAAAGTAGATGCTCTGTTTATGTTGGCTTTGAAATACTTTTCGTGTGATTTAGGGACAAGATATAGGTTTTTGATACCGCACGTGAATCTGTTCTGACGATTAGATTTATGTGATGATTTTGGATATGAGTTCCGGATCGTGGTTGACTTTGACGAGGCTGGAACACTAGTGCTGGTTGATGCGGTGCTGCTGTGGTATCTACTAGGGAGCGAGATGCTCTGTGTGTGTGATCTAAGTAGTTTTTGCCTGGGAAACTTTGAAATCCTGCCGAATGAGTTAAACGTCTTGGAACAATTCCTGAGCCTAGCAGCAGGGATTATGTAGCACTGTGGCTCTCTGAGATGTAACGACTGCTGCATGGACGCTTCCAAAGGTGGAGAAGGCAAACCACGTGGCCCGTATGATACCTCCCAGCCATTATGATGCAACGATGCGTTGCTGTCTGCAACTAACTTCCGAGACAACTGATTCGCTGTTTCTAAACCCGAGTGGCTGGTGAGGGTGGTGTCGTCCAGTTGGCTGTTGGGCCCAAGTTCCAGTATATCCAATGTGTCAGACGAAAGCGACATAAGGGTCCCATGTCTAGACAGGCTGACATGACCGGAATCAACACATTTCTCTAACGAGCTCTGATAACTTCCCTGCTTGTTGTTACTCGCATTGTTCTGCCTCTTCCTAATTTCTCTGTGATAGTATGCACTGCGGCCTTTTCCCTTTTCCATTTACAACTATTTTTATCTCTGCTACCGGAGTCTATGGGGGAAATGATAGGACAACGATGAAGCGTCGCTGGAGGACTCGAAATCACAGCTTAGACATTGCTGCCTCCTGACAGTCTTCATACTTCTTAGAAACTCGAGTCCTTTGAATTGCGACCTAGTAATCCTGGGAATATCAATTTGTCCTGCCCCTCCCTCGCAAGATTCTACCTACCTTAGATTATCAAAAAACAGCCCATTAATTGTTCATAACTGTTATCGGCTCATTAACTCACATCTCGTGGGTGTATGTTTTATTCCTAAAAGAAAAGGACTATAATTGTTATCAGTGGGTGAGAGACAAACATTTACTTAGATATTATCAAAAACTACAATTCAAAGAAGCGAACATATTCAAACATCTGGAAAATACAAATTACAGGTGTACAAAAATATCAGCGCCTTTTTTAAACGCATAAAACAAAATCACGTCCATAAACATAAATTATTTAATTTAAATTGCACAAATAATTGGGGAGCTGAATAACTGTTATTTCATTAGAAATTAATTATGTCGTTAATTCATCTCCGGTTGTTGAAAACATTTTAAATTTGCAGTTCGAGTACTGACCTTGCACATTTTAGCACAACGCGCATTCATTTAAGTTACATGGTGCGTATTGTATGCTTTTACCACCTGGCATGGGTAACTACACATCTTCTCTACCATCGGAATACTAGTACTGTTTATCAGTTCTCTCTCCCCTTATCTATCTATCTAATCTATCTATCTATCTATCTATCTATCTATCTATCTATCTATCTATCTATCTATCTATCTATCTATCTATCTATCTATCTATCTATCTATCTATCTATCTATCTATCTATCTATCTATCTATCTATCTATCTATCTATCTATCTATCTATCTATCTATCTATCTATCTATCTATCTATCTATCTATCTATCTATCTATCTATCTATCTATCTATCTATCTATCTATCTATCTATCTATCTATCTATCTATCTATCTATCTATCTATCTATCTATCTATCTATCTATCTATCTATCTATCTATCTATCTATCTATCTATCTATCTATCTATCTATCTATCTATCTATCTATCTATCTATCTATCTATCTATCTATCTATCTATCTATCTATCTATCTATCTATCTATCTATCTATCTATCTATCTATCTATCTATCTATCTATCTATCTATCTATCTATCTATCTATCTATCTATCTATCTATCTATCTATCTATCTATCTATCTATCTATCTATCTATCTATCTATCTATCTATCTATCTATCTATCTATCTATCTATCTATCTATCTATCTATCTATCTATCTATCCATCCATCCATCTATCCATCCATCCATCCATCCATCCATCCATCCATCCATCCATCCATCCATCCATCCATCCATCCATCCATCCATCCATCCATCCATCCATCCATCCATCCATCCATCCATCCATCCATCCATCCATCCATCCATCCATCCATCCATCCATCCATCCATCCATCCATCCATCCATCCATCCATCCATCCATCCATCCATCCATCCATCCATCCATCCATCCATCCATCCATCCATCCATCCATCCATCCATCCATCCATCCATCCATCCATCCATCCATCCATCCATCCATCCATCCATCCATCCATCCATCCATCCATCCATCCATCCATCCATCCATCCTTCCGCCTGTCTGTCTGTCTGTCTGTCTGTCTGTCTGTCTGTCTGTCTGTCTGTCTGTCTGTCTGTCTGTCTGTCTGTCTGTCTGTCTGTCTGTCTGTCTGTCTGTCTGTCTGTCTGTCTGTCTGTCTGTCTGTCTGTCTGTCTGTCTGTCTGTCTGTCTGTCTGTCTGTCTGTCTGTCTGTCTGTCTGTCTGTCTGTCTGTCTGTGTCCTTCTGCCCGTCTGTCTGTCTGTCTGTCTCTCTGTCCTTCGTCATTATTAGATGGAAATTGCAAATAGTAGTATCGATGGTGGTGGTGGTAGTAGTAGCAGTAGTACTAGCATCAGCATCAGCAGTAGTAGCAGTATTGCATTATCTTTTACATTCTCAAATATGGCATCCCTGAGTTCCATACAATTCCACAATTTCACCTTATTTTAGCATCATTACACACACTGACTTAATTGTCAAATGGCAATTGATGTATGTTGAAGAAATAGAAAAACTGTTCTGCCGCTGAGGAAACCACATTTCAACATTTATTAAAAAGATAGTCCACGAAAGACGAACATATAAGGGAAAACGATCATCTAGTTGGCAAATTCATTTGCGCTATAAGAGAGAGAGAGAGAGAGAGAGAGAGAGAGAGAGAGAGAGAGAGAGAGAGAGAGAGAGAGAGAGAGAGAGAGAGAGAGAGAGAGAGAGAAGATGAGGCCTTTGTTTCCTACTTTGATTGCAAATAGCGGATGTGCCCTATGTGCCGGTTGTTTTGTGAAAATTAAAGCAGGCAATACAAGGGTGACCGGTCATTTCCTGCAGTACTCTTTTTTTTCGTATGGATTTTACAAATATATATAAGAATCGTCGCCGGAGCTGCAGGGCATGTGCTCTGCGCTTGACACATTATTCGGCAGTTAGTGAAGAGGGAGTGAGGAGGAGACGACGTGGGAATGGGGAGAGAAGAAGGCATAGAAATAGGAGGGCGGGTGCTAGGAGAACAGGGCGAAAAGCGGAGAGATTGAGCTTTAAGCATGTGATTTCAACACGAGGAACAGAGAATGGGACAGCAGTGGAGAAAACCGACAGGGAATTGCTCTTGCAGAGGCCATGGTTGACTCCGATATGGTCTGCATCAATAATGGGAGGCCGACTAGAATGGCAATGAGGTCTGGACATGCAGACACAGCCATTGGCTTGACATTTGTCTCTCAGTCGTCAGTTTTAGATGTTAAATGGACTGACCTGAATGACCATGGGAGTGATCACCATGTTCAGTCTTGATTTCTAAACTCGGTAAGGTTAAGGTTGGGAGAGCACACAAGACCTCCCGGTATAAGTGGACCAACAACCTACTTGGACGCCTCAGACGGGGAGCATGCAACAGAACTACCAGAACTAACTTTCTACAGCCCCTATGATGGACTCCAGAAGTAGAACAGGCATGGAAGGCAAAGATAGCCTCAGTGAAACAGCTAAAGAAAGTACGACAGACACCCTCAAGCTCACGAGAGGAAGTGAAGATGGCGGAGAATGTGAAAAAGATAAGGTGGAGTTTTTCAAGCGCTGTACTGCAGAGGCCAAAAGAGCAAAGTGGGAAACTTTTATGAATGATATGGGAGGCGATAAAATATTGAGGAAATTCTGGAAACTGCAAAGGCAGATGCAAAGAAGAGATCGGCCTATGACAGTCGGAACAATTTGTAGAGACGATGGTGTGCGTGTGACAACAGACAAGGAGAAAGGGGAGGCTTTTCTCCATCGGTTTATAGCTCAGACAGATCATAATGATGTAGACATCAGGAATGCAGTTAGAAAGGAGTTAGCTGGCACCTTGAAGAATATGCATTGTGAAGACATGATACAAGTGGAAGCTATCAAACATATTTTGAAAAAAGCGAAAGACACTACACCAGGGCCTGATGGGGTCAGGTATGGTCAAATGAAGGCTTTGAGCGATGTAGACTTGGCAGAGATGGCCGACTGTTTTAACCTGAGTATTAAGACAGCATCAGTACCGCAGAATTGGGTGCACAGCTATCTAATCCCGCTACCAAAACCTTTTAAAGATCATTCTAAGCTTAGTGGCTTTAGAATCATCACTTTACAAAACACATTTGGGAAGGTCTTGGAGAAGATAGTTGCTGTAAAGCTACAATAATTTTTGGAAAGGGGGAAGCTTCTCCCAAGAGGTCTGGGAAGCTACAGGCCAGGAAAGGACACTTGGGCAAATGCGGCCACTTTTGCTTTTGACGTCTATGAAGGGTTCCAGAACAGACAGGAAACTATGGCGGTAGGACTGGATCTCGAGGATGCTTATAACAGAGTGAGATACGACATCTTAATGACTGCACTGAGGGAGAAGGAGGTCAGTCCATGGCTGGTGAATTGGGTTGCAACTGTCCTGTATTCACGTCGGGTTGCTCTCCGACTGGGATCATGGACCTCAGAACCATGCACTTTGGCCCCAGGACTGCCACAGGGATCCGCCATCTCGCCTGTGCTCTTCAACGTGTATACGAGCAAGATTGCAAGCTTAGAAGCACCAGGAGTTGGAAGGATACTGACTTTTGCGGATGATTATCTTGCATATAGGCAGGGGAAAAAGAGGGAACAAACAGCCCGGGAGCTACAAGTAACAGTAGACAAAGTGACTGAGTGGTGTACAGAAATAAGGGCTGTCGTCCACCCGGAAAAGGCGTCTGTTTTGTGGTGTTCTCTGGACAACAGAATCGTTAAAACTAATGTCCCAATTCTCACGTTAGATGGTAGAAACGTCAACAGAGAGAGCAAACTGAAGTATCTGGGAATTACATTTGACAGGAGCCTGTCATTTAAGGACCATGTGGAGAGTCTTGTGACAAGATGCCAAAAAAGGACTTAGTGCACTTATGACTTTGGCTGCAACTGACATAGAGCAGAGAATGCTTTTCACACTATATCAGCACCCGATCCTGTTAGTGGTGGATTATGGTCTGGGACTGCTCACCGTCTCAAAGAGTCAGATGGACAAACTAGAGCGCATACAGAACGCGGCTATGCAGGTTATTCTGGGTTGCACCAGAGACACCCCAGTGGTGTTTATGCGATACATCCTTGGTTTGCCGACGGTTGCATGTAGGCACAAGGTGCTGCAGGCGAAGTCATATCTCAGGGTAGCTGCAGACACAGACCACCCTCAGCATGAAGCTCTAGGTGCAGTTAAGGGTCAGCGGCTGATAAGAGTGGGGTCATGGATTGCTCAGGCAGAAGACACAATCAGACAGGTTTGCATCTTTGAGAACATTGGACGAGGAGAGGAGTGGGTCAAAGTGCCACCTGAACAGTCAGACTAGTGTAGAATCATAATCACGCTGAGCCGGGAATGCAGAGACTGGCCAGCAGGTGCCACAGAGGTGGAAATTCAGCAATTAATTCAAGATAATGCTCGCTCAGAGGATTTGATCATTTACACAGACGGTTCAGTGTCAAGAGGCAAAAGAAGTGTTTGGGGCTTCTTAGCACAAGTTAATGGTCGACGTTTGGAGCAGGAGAGCCTAGCATTTGATACTACAACATCCAGCTTAAGAATGGAGGTGGAGGCGGTCACTGCAGCTTTCCGCTGGCTAGAGAACACGACACACGCACATCGTGATTGTAACTAATTCAGAAAGCATGCTGAGGAAGATCAGAACAGGTATGCTTCTTGCAGAGTGGCATGCTTCGCTGCGGAGGACACGGGTGAGGAGTATTGTCTGGATTTTTACACCGGGTCACGCCGGTGTGTTGGGAAATGAACAGGCGGACAGACAGACTGGCTCTGCACAACTTGGTTGAATACTGATACATAATAAGGCAGACGTGGTTAGTGCCTTGTGGGAGAGCGTGTACAATTCGGAGGAGCACATGGATCACCACAGTCTGGAGAGATTGATACAGTTAGGGGTGACGAGAGGTTCTGGCAGATACTCGAGGCTCAGAGGAAAGGCAAGACGGACGTTTAATCAGAATGCTACTGGCACCATTAGTATCGGAACTCTTCGCTGGCTGCTGAAGATGGGGACGGAGCGTTTATTGGAATTCCTCGAGTTCTGTGATGTTGGTTCTTGAATCAAATCAAATCATTGTGACAAATAGGATGAGCTGTGCATATCTCTGGTAGAAAGAAAGGGAAAAAGGGGGGGGGGGGTGTCGAGAGGGAGAAACAAGCAGGTATTGATTGGTAATTGTAGAGGTGGAGGGAAGAAATTGTGATTCGAAAATATACTAGGGCCAGACACGTGAAACACGCGGCCCGCGGATGGAATGCTGCTCTTAATAAATTAGTGCTTCCGTAGCAAGTCTAAGTTTCTAATGATTCGACACTTTTTTTTTTAATGTGTGGGTGTGTTTGTTTATGTGTGTGGGTGTGGGTGTTTATGCATATTGCTGGAGCTAAAATAAAAACAGATTCTTAAAGTATCATGTAGAACGCATACATAATATTAACATCAATCAGGATCTGAACTAAAGGTTCGTTGCGTATCCTTTACAGGACGTTGCAGAACCACACCCCAACAGCCCCTGGCTGTTGTGTGGTTTTTCTAGGCAAATTTACGTCCAGTAGTTTGCCATTGCTTCTGGACGGTCGGCTTTCTTGATACAACTGTCGAAACCAACGCAAGGCCCATGGCCCGCAGCTGGGATCGAACCCGGCACCCCGACATTACGAAGCGTTCGCATCGACTTAGCCACAGAGCCGACGGATCTGAACTAGAGGGAGATAATTTCGGAACTGAATTACTTTGGTCGTATTATAGGAGAGAACAGTAATGAAGTTCCGCAGAAGAAGAAGTATGGATTGAACAGCATGACAATGAAAGCTGAAAGGTGGTGGCGCCCGGCTCTCTAGCGCAGTTGGCTAAACAGGACTGCGCGGTGACCGAGTGACGAACTCCCTGTGGTCCGGGTTCACGCTCGGGGTAGGCAGAAAAGCCACATTTCTCCCAGATTTGCGGTACCTATCATGAAATCAAGCCCGAAGGGTTGCGATTTCCATAGTACCGAGCCTAAGGGTTTAGAACTTATGGTTTCTGGATACTTAAAAAAAAACGAAGAAGGGTGGTGGTGGTGGTGGTGGTGGTGGTGGTGGTGGTGGTGGTGGTGGTGGTAGTGGTGGTGGTGGTGGTGGTGGTGGTGGTGGTGGTGGTGGTGTGTGTGTGTGTGTGTGTGTATGTGTGTGTGTGTGTGTGAAGAGTGGGATGGTGCCGACTGTTCGAGTGTTCAAAATTCGTGTCAATGACATGAATGCCCCCCCCCCCCCCCCCCCCCTTTTCCCAGTGCAATTTCTTTGAAAGTTTTGATTCAGCACGTTGTGGAATGTGGGTTAGTAAACAAGAATGTGAAATGGCCGCAGAGAAGCGGTTTACAGACCAGGGGTTTCAAAAGTGTTTATGCTAGTGACGCTCAACACACCTTCACACTGTAGCTGACACACTAATGTGTCGCAGCATACTATTTGGAAAGCTCTGTTTTAAACTAATGATGAGAATACTAAAGACGAAGCTTATGTTTCGCGGCACACTGTTTGGAAAGCTCCGTTATAAACTAATGTTGACAACACTATAAACGAAGCTCATGTGACGGTCCCCGGAAGTGTCCATACAAATTTAACTCTTGTACAGGAAGAAGCTTCCGTGAAACTAACACGAGACCTTCAGAATGCGAAGCAAACAGCATGACAACGTCACCACGGAGGCTGCCATGGCATGCATTCAAAGAATCGGAAAATTATGCCACATCGCAAGACACGAAAATCATAACGCGGCACATGATGATGTTTATTATTCATCAGATGCTTTCAGAACAATGATAACATAATCTATGAGTTGAAAACAAAATTGGGAGTTGGTGTGGGGGGTATCTTACATTTTATAATAAATCATCATCATTCTGACTGGCTTGGGCGATCATACCTCTCCACAATCTGCGATCTACAACAGCATATATCATTTTATGTGTTGACACTCCTACATGCTACGACAAAATATTGTCAAAATCTTCTCTTCCTCCGTCTCTTTTTCCCCACACAGATCCTTCCAGTGGTCGCAACACACTACAGTTTCTCCTTTCTAGCTCATAATATGGGATGGGGAAAAAAAAAAAAAACCAGACGAAACATTTAATGCACAAGAGAAAATTATGAAACAATTACATTTTAAACACGAGTGAAATTGTAATTAAAATAATATTCGGTCTTTTTTCTTCATATTTTCCAGATTTTGAAATCTACAAATTTGTATCACGTGGGACAAACTTTGTTATGCGGAATAATTAACAATGTCCAGATTTAGAAAATATGGAGGGCGAATTGGTACGAGATTTAACAACATTACTGTGTTTAAATTATACTCTATATCTGTCGTTAATGGATGTTTTTGTTGCCTGCATGGCGGGTTATGCTTGTTGTTGGAATAACAGGGATGGATAGCGGGGAAAGGTTTCTTTCTTTCTTTCTTTCTTTCTTTCTTTCTTTCTTTCTTTCTTTCTTTCTTTCTTTCTTTCTTTCTTTCTTTCTTTCTTTCTTTCTTTCTTTCTTTCTTTCTTTCTTTCTTTCTTTCTTTCTTTCTTTCGTCTTTTCTTTTCCTCCCCTCCTCCCCCCTCCATTATCATCCTCCTGATTCTCCTACTCATGTGTCGTCTTCTGCTTTTATGATGATCATCATCTCCTTCTTCTTCTTATCTTTCTTCTTTTCTTCTTTGTCTTCTTCCTCTTCTTCTTCTTTTCTTCTGCTTCTTCTTCTTCTTCTTCTTCTTCTTCTTCTTCTTCTTCTTCTTCTTCTTCTTCTTCTTCTTCTTCTTCTTCTTCTTCTTCTTCTTCTTCTTCTTCTTCTTCTTCTTCTTCTTCTTCATTTTCTCCTCCTTCTTCTCCTCCTCTTCCTCCTCCTTTCCTGCCCTCCTTATCTCTCTCCCCCTCCTCATCTCCCTCCCCCTTCGTTCTCCGCTTCTTCTTTCACATGGTAATATTTTTTACTAATCCTATCATCTTCATCATTAAAAAAAAAAAAAAAAGAAAGACAGAATATTAGTGCTACCTTACAAAGGCATAAGCATCGTATAGAAACATTGTGAAGGGAAAGCTTAAGGCAAACTAACAGGAGGGGAACAACTTTTTAAGCGGGAGGCAACACCAAAAAATGAACAAACAGCGAAGATCATCAGATGAGGCCTACTTCAAATAATACACTAGATTCAGTGGGCGAGTTACAGTACTACGATGCTAACTGCGCACGAAAACTCTCAACCGCTATGAGAAGGAAAATATCACATGATACGCCCTCTAATGTAATCGTTACCTGCTAGCGCTTACATATGCGAATGGATTACGCCTGGCTACTGGCCAGAGTGTCGGCTCTGTGGCTAAGTCGATGCGAACGCTTCGTAATGCCGGGGTGCTGGGTTAGATCCCAGCTGCCGGCCATGCGCCTTGCGTTGGTTTCGACAGTGGTATCAGGGGGCCGACCGTCCAGGGCAATGGCAAACTACTAGACGTAAATTTGACTAGAGAAACCACAAAACAGCCAGAAGCTGCAGGGGTTGGTTTTGCAACGTCCTGTAAAGGATACGCAACTAACTGGCCAGAGTTGGTTTAAAACTAGAGGAAAGAAACAACATAATTTCACATTTCTGAAACAAAACACAAACAGCTCTTCATTCGTGGAAGCATATATAGTGTGATAACCTAATTTCCGATTTACTCGTGGATTTATCATCGTATGTTTACGCGTTTCTCTCGACCTATTTGCGGGGTCCCGAGTGACGGGGTCTCTCATGCGTACCATATCCACACGCCATTTTTGTGATTAGTTGAAACACACTTGCTGAACCTTTCATTCAGGCTCCAGTTTCTGTTGCGAGGTCCGAGCCTTGCACGAACCACACGTGCGGTCCACAGTACAGTAACACCGTGGCTTATGCCTTGCAAATGCTCTTCAGAATTCCAAAGGGTATTATATATCTGTTGGCGTCTGTGGCTGAGGCGTTGGGAACGCGCTTCGTAATCCTAGGGTATCGAGTTCGATGCCAGCTACGGACCTTGCGTCTTGCGTTGATTTCGACAGTGGTTTTGAGAATCCAACCGCCCAGAAAGCAATGGCAAACGAATGGAAATTGTGCTAGAAAAGCCACAACAGCCAAAAAATGCTGGTGTTGGTTCTGCAACGTCCTGGAAATGATACGTAACTAGCATAACATTATATATCTAATAAACAAAGAGATAATGTATTGATCCACACTCATAGAAAGAAGTAGAAAGATAGGAGTCACTAGACAAAATAAAAATCAAAGTTTATAGTTACCATGTCGGAATGGAACCTGTCACCTGCAAATGGCGTATGCGCCTCACCTATGGAAACAAGTGTACTAAAGAACATGACCAGCTACTTTGCAGAACCAACCCCAACAGCCCTTGGCCGTTGTGTGGTTTTTCTAGGCAAATTTACGTCCAGTAGTTTGCCATTGCTTACTGAACGGTCGGTTTTCTTGATACCACTGTCGAAACCAACGCAGCTGGGACCGAACCCGGCATCCCGGCATTACGAAGCGTTCGCATCGACTTAGCCACAGAGCCGACACATGACCAGCTAGGCACCCCTAAATAAAGGAGCTTTCGTGTCTGTCGTACAGCCTACACGTAATCCAAACATCCCCTTCTGAGATGCAATTTTTCATTATTTTGAAGCTCCATCCTGGCTCTTGCCAGGGGCCGCAATATGGCCCGGCCATAAATATAGTCTAATGGCTGAACGCGGTTTCTGGGACCTCTCCACGGGTGATCCTCATCTGCATGGTGGCCCTTTGTGTTTATCGCTTGTGTGATGTTCCAGTGGGGTCGTATAGCCTAAAATCCATAGCTATGGAATACGGGGATTCGAAGGTGCTGGTTTGATCCCAGCTGTGGGCGATTTGATAGCAGACCGCCTTGCGTTCGTTTCGACGGTGGTATCTGTCGCGCGCCCACGTGGGTAAATACACTGATATAGTGAGGGTGTGGGTTTGAACCTTAACAATGCCCACCCACGTGAGAAACTGGACTATTATCTAAGCTATGTTGATCTTAGACAGTCCTGGATAGCCAAGAAAACAGCGAGTGGCTCGTTCCATGAAATGAAAGTTGCTGTACTTGTATCCACAGGAGTAGGAGAAGGGATAGATAGATATCTGGATAAACCCACTGTGATATAATCCAGGTGCTCAGTTAACCCCTGCGACTGGTCTCCTCTCCTGGCATTACTTAAAAGCCCCCATCAAGTGATTTAAATATTTGTTAGCTGAAGTAAACTAATATGCACAAAGACACTTGAACCTAAGTACACAATTTACTCAACTATCATGAAACTCATCACACATGATTTATTTGAATAAATCGAAATTAAAATAAAATGAACTTGTTTAGGCTAGTAGAGTTGAAATGATGTGGATGATGAGATCATAAAGGTATTGGAAAGTAACAACCTTTGGACAGTTCTCGGCTTGAGACCCTGTCTATCTTTTCCAGTTTGTCGTCCTCACTGCTTTCTGCAGGTCGTTACACTCGACGGTCGGCAAATAATGGATGCCTACTAGTCCCTGCCAAATGTGGGAACTGGAGAATGAAGAAACAAGCGCATATTTGTAGTATCTGCTCTAGATGTACACTAAGCATGTATATTATACTAACATCAAGCATGTTTATTTAAATAAAACATTTCATCTCTCCCTCATGCTCACATTCACTCCTGTCCAATTTTGAAGGGCTTATGTCTCACATTCCAACTGTTACATCTTCTGCCTTCCTCTACACGTCCTGTAATGATAGTCAAGTCTTCTACGTCAGGTGCCATCTCGAGTACAGACTCAAATGACAATCAGTCAGACGGAACCAGTTCTGGAATCTATGCTTGGAACAATCGACGCGCCCAGAATGCTAACAATAGTTCTGGGGCGAATCAAATAACAAATCTCGTGGATTTACTCTCCGGGATCAATCTCCGCATTAGCCTCCCGAGAGTTAGACACATTTCAGTGTGTTAGCTGTATGTAATACAGATTCACATTAACCACACGTGAAAAGATTGCCAAAGTTATCTTCACGCTTGTGATTTCAAAAACATGATAGTTCATTAAATTTCAATGGCAACAACAACATTTAGGTTTTACAACATTGAAACACATGTGCACGAAAAACATTCATGACACTATCAAATAGGATATAAAGCAATGTGACAGTGCCCTACGAGAATGAAGAAATGTCCGCCTAGGAGTACTACAAAGTGATGAAGACACACACTTGAGTAAAAAGACAGATCTCTATCATAAAATATAGATTTGAACCTAATTTCGATCTTACCTGGAAAAATGAAACCACAATGCCAAAAGTTCTGTCTCAAGCTTAGGTTAAGCCCAACAGATGGCATGTGCTGGACAGGATCTCATTTACCAGACCTTAAGTTCACCACTTTATAACTTTTATCAAGCTCCTCCTACATTACGCCTAAAATCATTCTCATTCACGGATATCACAGCTCCTCCCTGTGGGTAAGTTTATTCGCTGTCAGTCAGTGACTGTACAACAATTGTTTGAATTCCCACGCTCACATTCTACAGGTTCAATTAAGCTGGTCCCAGCTAATAGGCCTAGTCACACCTCCAGTCTACTTCACCTGTCATCACAATAAAATCAGACTTTGTCAATTCTTCTGCCAACACTTTCCGCTCACTGTGTCAATAGTGACCGTCGGACCTGCCGTCGAGTTAGGTAACCTCAGGGGGAGATAATGGCAATTAGCCCTTGTTATCTGTTCCTGAAGATCTGCAGTCGCCGGGGCGAAGCGGCTAGACGCTCGCCGGGGATCGGAAGGTCGTGGGTTCGCTCCCTGGCGGAACCAAACCTTTTTTAAAAAGGACCTTGAGTGGGTACTGGATGCAGTCTTTGGAAGTAAAGGCGACCGGTGTGATTATGACCACATCAACCATCTTGTGCCGATTGTTCTATGAAACATAGGTCTAGCCCTATATGCCCTATAGGCCTAAAGGCGTTGAAAAGGTGCCTTTCCTTTATTATATATGACTATAGAATCACAGGTCGACCGGACCTAAACAGTAGATATCAGGTAATGTCATGGGAATTAAAAGTGGCCACCACATCATTTATCGAATGCCTTCTGGTCTACAAAATATTAGCTTATCATCATTTGTGAGGTGAGGGAGCCGCAGTGGTCCAGCCGCTAGATGCTCGCCTGCGGATCGGAAGGTCATGGGTTCAAGTGCTGACAGGGGCCGTACTTTTTTTTTTCAAAAGTGACCTTGGCTCCCAGGTCGACGCAGCCTTGAGTGGGTACCAGGTCAAGTCCTGGAAAATAAAGGCGGCCGGCTTGATGCTTACCACATCACCCACCAAGTGCTGTTTTTTCTTCAAAATATAGGTCTAGCCAATACAGGCAGGCAGGCAGGCAGGCAGACAGACAGACAGACAGACAGACAGACAGACAGACAGACAGACACAGACAGACAGACAGACAGACAGACAGACAGACAGACAGACAGACAGACAGACAGACAGACAGACAGACAGACAGACAGACAGACAGACAGAAAGCTAGCTAGCTAGCTAGCATCAAGCCGGCCGCCTTTATTTTCCAGGACTTGACCTGGTACCCACTCAAGGCTGCGTCGACCTGGGAGCCAAGGTCACTTTTGAAAAAAAAAAAAAGATAGATAGATAAAAAAAAAAAAAGTAGATAGATAGATAGATAGATAGATAGATAGATAGATAGATAAATATCAAGGAAGATAAGATAGATAGATAGATAGATAATAGATAGATAGACAAAGATAATAGAATAGATAGCAATAGATAGATCTTGAGCCAGGGATAGATAATAGATATTGGCTAAGATGAATGTTTATAGATCACAAGCAAAAAATGCGAAATTGAACGATGCAAAGACATCTTGAGCCAGGGAAGAAATTATTGGCTAAGTGAATGTTTATGAGCCAAAAAATGCGAAATTAATTCTGGCTGATGGCTCTCGACGTGGCGCTGTTTGATTGGGCAATGTTGAATCACGTGATCAGCGCTTTGAATTCCATTTCCGATTTCTTAATCTGGCCCGAACTTGTTAAAATTCTTAAGAATTCTTGGGGGAAACTGAACGGACGAACAGGTTACACAAAATTACTTTAAATTTATTTCTTGGGGATAATGTAATTGTATGTGAACCAATTTCACTGCTGTTGTTTATTTATAATTAGTAAGTTTTTTTTTTTTTACATGTCTGTCATTGTATGGTCATTTTGTTGAGTCTATGGTCATCGTTGGGGGCAGTAAGTATGTTTTAAAAAAATTGTTTGTTGTTTTAATGGGCTTTAAGTATCGACTTCGCTTGCTTGAGACAGTATCCGTGTGTGTTATCTGTGTCTTGCGAAAGAGTTCGCTTTCCCAAATCTATAAAATATCCATATAATTTGTTTTTATGTGTCAAAGGGAAGACACCAGAGTAACTAACGATTGTTTGAAAGAAGCTAATGAAAGTAGATCTCTATATACAAGAATAAGACAGAGATAAACACTGTTCACTGTTCACGTAATGAGAAGAAAAGTATTAGAAAACATCGTGACAGCTGGGGGAAAAAATCAGTGGAAAGAGGGAATAGAGGCAGAACAAGAGAGAAGATGCTGGATGGGCTGAAAAGATGGCATGGAGGGGTATTCAAGAAAACTGTTCCAGGCAACCAGGGATTGTGATCTGTGGAGATGCATGAGCGCCTACGCCAGTTGGAAAAGCACATGATGATGATGAGGGAAGACACTCCCTTTTTGGTTCTAATGAAAACACACCGGGCCCTAATGAAGCAATGATGTCTCTTTCATGTTTAACACTACCTAACCATCTCATTAATCCAGTGGAAGGTTGGTGGTTTCTTGGCTCAGATGGAAGCTGGATGGAACGAGGCTGGACAGAAAAATCACATGGGAGAGAGTCATGTCAGTATACTTTACGTCTTGAGAAAAACACAATTTCCCGTTGAAATAAAATACCCAAGTATTTTAACTATCTTGAGAAAGACATTGCATTTATTTTCTTTAAAATACAGATATTGTTATCTGCTTTGAGAAAGACACGCATTTCAAAATTGGTAAAATATCCATTGAGTTTAATGTCCCTGGAGAGACGGGAGTTCATAGCTTGTGAACATATTCATTTTTATTATTTGTGCCTTGAAGAAAAAAAAATGCAGTAATTTATTTATACAATATCAACATGTTTAATGTTTTGAGAAAAAACCGCCTTCTCTTCTTTATGTATGTATCTGTTGGTAGTCGGTAATCAAGGTTTCAGGTGTGTGAAAAAAAATTCCGTCATAATTGCTGTGATCTCTACCAGAAGAAATCACATAAGTTGTCCCTCAGTGCCCTTTTTGGAAACTAGTGAACAAACACATTTATTCACGGAGTTGAGTTGAGTTGAGTCAAGAGTTGACATCACAACTTTCAGGGCATTCCTATACGCCCTTTGTCCCCATCCTCAGCAGCCAGCGCAGAGTTCCAGGATTATTGGAACCGGTTGTAATCTGGTAATATGTACCTTTTGCCTTTCCTCTGAGGGTAGTGTGCCAGGCCAACCCTCTGGTCACACCCAGGTGTATCATTCTCTCCAGCCTATAATAATCTAGCGTCTCCTCTGACTTCGTTACTTGTTCCCAAACGGCTCTGACCACATCTGCCTTTTCATGTATCAGTTCACCACCCAGCGGTGCAGATCCAGCCAATCTGTCTGCCTGTTCAATCCCCACCACGCCGACATTGCCTGGAGACAAGATACAAAGTATGCTCACTACACGTGACCGTTCAAGTGAAGCTTGCCACTCTGCTCGAAGAAATCCCGTCTTCACGGAAAAATCCACAGGGAAGCATACGTAGTTAAAACTCACGGCCGCGGCTAGCGGTGACAACAGCCCGGTACCAGAGTATCAACCGATCGTTGATGGAAGGGGTCAGAAGCCACAGCTGGCAGTACCTAACTCAGTATTATGATAAATGCACCTCGCCAGCCTGTAAGCTAACTAGTCACTAGCCATGTTTTTTTTGTTAAATTTATCTGCGCTTCGAATATTTTTTTTTTAAAGTTTCAGAAACCATGAGTTGTTAACCCTTTGGCTCAGTACTATGGATATCGCAACTTTTCTGCCTTGATTTCATGATAGTAACGTAAATCTGTCGGCTCTGTGGCTAAGTCGATGCGAACGCTTCGTAATGCCTGGATGCCGGGTTCGATCCCAGCTGCGGGCCATGCTCCTTGCGTTGGTTTCGACAGTGGTATTAAGAAAGCCGACCGTCCAGTAAGCAATGGCAAACTACTGGATGAAAATTTGCCTAGAAAAACCACACTACAGCCAGGGCTGTTGGGGTTGGTTCTGCAACGTCCTTTAAAGGATACGCAAATAACCTATAGCGTAAATCTGGGAGAATTATAGCTTTTCTGCTTAGCCCCAGGCGTGAACACGGACCACAAGGAGTTCGTCATCCGGTCACCATAAAGTCAGGTTAAACCAACTACGCTAGCAAGGCGGGCGCGTTTCGAAATCGATACTCCTTTCCTTGTCTGTAAAATACCAATCCATTTGATCTTCGCTTTACTACAGACACTTCCCTTATCTGCAAAATAGAATTGTAAAATATGTGCACTCTGATAAAGTCACACTTCCTTCTCTTATAAAATACAAATGCATTATATACACTTTGTGATACGCGTGTAACTCTCATTTTCGGTAAAATACAAACGTAATTTTTGTTTACTTTGACACAGAAACATCTTCCATTGTCTGCAGAATACAGAAGTAATATATCTGCTCTTTAATCTCCTTCTCTGTAGGTAGGTAAGTTCTACCCCACCAGGACATTACACAAGCGATAAGCACCCGGTGACACAAAATGCCACCTTGCGGATGAAGATCACCCGTGTAGAGGTCCCAGAATCCCGGTATTTAAGACCCGGCTATATTTAGGGCCTCCGGCAAAAGCCAGGGTGGGGCTTCAAAATAACTAAAAATTGCATTCCACATAGGTCCGATGCTAACTTAACCTTGTGTATAAAATACCAATATAGTTTATCTAGGATTTAAGACATCTAGGAGTCGTGCTAACGCAGGTGAAGACGCCCATTGGTCTTGGGTTCTTCTTCTTCTTCACTTCCTCTTTTATCGCTGTGGGTGTCGAGGGAGATATAATGTTCTGTTTCTAGCTCTTCTGGCTGCCTCGACCATAGGCACATCGTGCTGTTGTAGAGTTTCTCTGATGTTATCCTTCCATTTTGTTCTTGGTCTACCCCGTGCTCTACGTCCTTCTTCTCTTTCCATGTATGCTTTGTATGGTATGGTGTCACAAGGCATTCTCTCTAAGTGGGCAAACCATTTCACTTGCTGTCTTTGTATGTAATCCAGAATTGGTTCTGTGCCGACTTGTTCTCTTATGATCTCATTCCTGATCTTATCTCTCATGGTCACTCCTACAGCCCTTCTCAGACATCTCATTTGCGGGTCTTGGGTTCACATCTGCAAAAACTCGGGTTCTTATAATTGATTTGGAGTTTCCATATCGACCCAGCCTAAAAGGGAAATATTACGGAAAATAAATGCTGCCAGTACGATATTAATTACATCAGCCGTTGAAAGCCGATTGTTCTCAGGCTATAGGGCTACCAGGGGTTCCAGCTTCATCGCTAGTTCCGTGGCAACCAGCCATTTTCTAAATATGCTGTCGCACATATCGTGAAGCACCGACAATATCCATTCCTTGTTAAATCAACAGCTGACAGTGTCGCACTAGGCAATTAACTTAGTGTCTGGCCTGCTGAGCCAAATTTCGCGTTTACCTCGTTTGCTGTTTCGTCCAGTTTCTCGATGGGTGTTGAAACCTCAGCCTTCCACCGGATAGCTAGGGATAACAGGGTCCACCACGTAAAAGTAAGGCAGGCTTGAACACGAGATTCTAACGTACATTCAGTCTTGGTTTGTGCATCATTGCTGCATTAGGACTCCAGCGGGCATTCTGCAAACATGTTGGCCTAGCACCATACATCCGATTTGACGTGAAATGGGTCTTTCACTCTTAACAGGGCGGTAGAAGGTGGTTTACAGCAAGTCTGTGATATCTGCGCCTTTTGTTCCAAAAGATTTGAAAATTCATGTATCGTCGCTTTGTACCTTATGCTTGTTTTAGAGAATAGTGTGAAAAAAGGGGGGGGGGGGTGAGGGGGGTCTATTCTTTTCCTCTCTAAATGGAGCTCACACAGAGAGAGTTTTAGAAATTACTGAAAGTGCGCGGGACAGAGGGCTGTCGACTGAAATGAGGCATGGGCAAAAAGAAGTATTCTTTCCGATCGTAATTATAATGAAACTGTCCGTTTCATTTTATAACGTGTTTGAAGACATCTTGCTCTGAAAGAAAGAAGAAAAAAAAAATATCTACTCCGAAGAAGCAATTGGTACCCTGCTGAATCCCTACAATCACCAGCTGTGAAAGCTGTTGGACTCTCCCCGCGGATAGTGTTTGCTCTAGAACTACATCCTTCACCATCGAACACCGGTGTCTATTGTGCTGGAGGCGGTTGAAGTCGTGCGGGTTGCACGGAGAAGGGTAGTTGTTTCCTGTGTCTGGGTGGTTTGTGTTCGACTATGTTGGGCTGGCTGCCGGGGTAGACGGAAGAAGTACGGGTGTGAGTGGTGTGAAACCGATGACTGTTGTGAGGGTAAGATGTCAACGTGAAGATTATGGGCACCGTCGAGGCCGTTGTCAGTATTTAGTCTTCATCATCTATTCAAACACGTTATTTTAAACGAAGTTTTTTCCCCCCCTTTTTAGTATCCAGAAGCCATGAGTTGTTAACGTTTAGGCTCTGTAATATGGATATCGTAACCCTTCGGCCTTGATTCCATGATAAATACCGTAAATCTGGGAGAAGTGTGGCTTTTCTGCCTACCCCCGGGAGTGAACCCGGACCACAAGGAGTTCGGCACCTGTCACCGCGCAATCCGGTTTAGCCAACTACGCTAGAGAGTCGGGCATACAGCCGGGCTATTTAAGAAGGCACGTCAAAGGACATTGCTCTTATTTTATAAAAAAAAATTTTTTTTGCATTCTCTGGTTGTTAACCCCCGTGGAAATTTCTGATTTTTCGTCCACTCCTGGATTTAGCTCCTGATCCAGAGCTATAAATTTGTATACATATACGTTTAACAGGTCTGGCATATTTATCTGCAAATTATTGGTTCCTCGTCTCTCAGGCAGATGCACTTCGACTTTAAAGGAAACACCGCTTAATTAGTCGCCTCCTATGACATGCTTGTTATGGATGGGCAGCAGGTTTATTATTTGTTGTCCTAATGGAATCGCTGGCCCACACGAGGACAATTTAAAAAAAAGAAGACTTTTACTTTTAGCCATTTAGAGAGAGAGAAAGAGAGAGCGAGAGAGAGAGAGAGAGAGAGAGAGAGAGAGAGAGAGAGAGAGAGAGGGAGAGAGAGAGAAAGAGGGGGAGAAGGAGAGAGAAATAGACGAATTATCAGAAAGGTCGATTCTCCGCAGATTTGTCGATTCTTTCATCGGATTGGCTAAGCTTGATAGATAGCCCTAGATTTTACTTGGCAACAGCAAACTTCTGAACATTAAATGACCTAATAAAACTACTCACAACAGCTGATAAATAACAGGCTTGTTTTGCGATATTCTGAAGACGACATGCAACGAAAGTTTGCGATGTTCTGAAGACGACTTGCAACGAAAGTTTGCGATGTTCAGAAGACGACATGCAACGAAAGTTTGCGATGTTCTGAAGACGACTTGCAACGAAAGTTTGCGATGTTCAGAAGACGACATGCAACGAAAGTTTGCGATGTTCTGAAGACGACTTGCAACGAAAGTTTGCGATGTTCAGAAGACGACATGCAACGAAAGTTTGCGATGTTCTGAAGACGACTTGCAACGAAAGTTTGCGATGTTCTGAAGACGACATGCAACGAAAGTTTGCAATGTTCTCAAGACGACTTGCAACGAAAGTTTGCGATGTTCTGAAGACGACATGAACGAAAGTTTGCGATGTTCTGAAAACGACATGCAACGAAAGTTTGCAATGTTCTGAAGACGACATGCAACGAAAGTTTGCGATGTTCTGAAGACGAACTGCAACGAAAGTTTGCGATGTTCTGAAGACGACTTGCAACGAAAGTTTGCAATGTTCTGGAGACGACATGCAACGAAAGTTTGCGATGTTCTGAAGACGACTTGCAACGAAAGTTTGCGATGTTCTGAAGACGACATGCAACTAAACTGTTTTTGTTTTTATTTTTCACTTGACTCTTCTGGTGACGCCGAGGTGCCTTCGCGAGTACTTTACGTCTTGTTGTTACACTTGTTTTCTTTTGCCCACCGTCGACGATGTCCAGACACTATTCCAATAGCACGAAGCGGAAAGAAATGTTGTTTTCAACAGGGCTCTGTTCTCGAATTCTTTCTTCTGTATACAGTCTGAATGTCATCAACCCACATAATTGGGTTGCCAAGTGGCTTTTTAGACGAGGCTCAAGCCTGTCTATAAAAAAAATATGAAACACTGAGGGGAAGGACATGTGAATACAAAGCAAAGAGAAAAAGATGTTAGAGTAAGAGAGAGTGAGCGAACGAGAGGGAGAAAAAGAGAAAGAGAGAGAGAGAGGGGGGGGGGGGAGTTGTGGGGGGGGGGGGGGGGACAAAAAGCACACTAGAGAACCTATAATTAGTTCAAATATCACGCCTGTCTATTGACTGAGCATAGACTGATAGACATTGAATACACCCGCATGTAGAAAGAGATGGATAGAGAGAGCGAGAGTTAAGGAGTACACTAAAGAAAGTCACGATTTTTAAAATCTAAAGATGTTTCGTCAATCTGATTTTATCGAAGGATAAAACAGGAGCTCAGGCATTGAACAACACATACACACACACACAGAGAGAGAGAGAGAGAGAGAGAGAGAGAGAGAGAGAGAGAGAGAGAGAGAGAGAGAGAGAGAGAGAGAAAGAGATTATACCCGATTAAGACATCACACAAGCGATAAACACCCGGTGACACAAAGTGCCACCATGCGGATGATGATCACCCGTGGAGGGGTCCCAGAAACCCCTTTCAGTCGTTACGCCACATCCATGGCTAGGCCATATTTATGCCCCGGCTATATTCTCGACCCCCTGAAGCCAGGGTGGGGCTTCAAATAACCAAAAATTGCACCCCACATGGAAACGACTACCTCATCAAGAGAGAAAGAGACATACAGAGAACGAACGAACTTTATTTTCAAAGGTCACAAATTGGGTCTTACATTCGGCCCTTCCAGTCAACCATATTTCGCACAGCAGTTGTATGTTACTAATAAAGCATGTTATAATCATATAACGATGTGCATATTATGAATCTGTCCTGGGAAAGTAAAGACAGCCGGCGTAATGCTGACCACATTACCCACAGAGTGCTGATGGTCTGTAAAAATATGGGACGCTCTGCCCATATGCCCGATGCGCCGAAAGGCGTGAAAAGGGATCTTTACTTTACTTACTTTTATATTATGAATAATATGGGTTATTAATTACATTAAGGGTGGAGAGAGATAAATACAGTAAACTTGAGTGAGTCCTGGTATTTTCAGAGTTTTTATAAATCTGATGCTGTCCAGGGATAGAACGGGAGCTCGGACAAGTGAATACACATACACACACACACATACACACACAGAGAGAGAGAGAGAGAGAGAGAGAGAGAGAGAGAGAGAGAGAGAGAGAGAGAGAAGAAGAAGAAGAGAGAGTGAATGCATTCACTAGACAAAGTCATGAATTGTTGAGATTTTCAGTCAATCTGATGTTGACCAAGCATAGAAGGAGACGTGGGACATTGAACAAGGGGCGTTAATTATGCCGCTGGTTTCTACAACACAAAGAACACGTGACTTGAAACAACCAGTGGAGAAGTAAGATTCGAACTCTGGCTAATTGAATTAGTGGGAAAAGTGTTTGACGTAACAAAACAAGGAGGGTGGTCGATGGGGTGTGAAAGAAAAGCAATATGCCCAGGGTTACACGATTGTCGTCCTTCAAACATTCGAATGTTTGTCAGGGTACTGAAAGAAAGAGAGAGAGAGAGAGAGAGAGAGAGAGAGAGAGAGAGAGAGAGAGAGAGAGAGGGGGGGAGGAAGACAGAGAAAGAGTAGGGACACTGAGCTAGAGAAACCAAAAGAGAGAGAGAGAGAGAGAGAGAGAAAGACAGAGAGAGAGAAAGAAAGAGAGGGAGGAAGACAGAGAAAGAGTAGGGACACTGAGCTAGAGAAACCAATAGAGAGAGAGAGAGAGAGAGAGAGAGAGAGAGATAGATAGAGATAGAGAGTAGTGAGTAAGAAAGAGAGGGATGAAAAGGAGTAAAGAGAACGGAAGGAAGGTCATATACTGCCTCTCACATTTTCTCAAATACTCTCTCTTTCTCATACACACTGGCTCTCACATTATGTCACATACTCTGTCACATACTCTCACTTTCTATCTCGAACCGTCTCACACATGCACTGTCTCTCATAATATCTCTCACATACTCGATATTAAATTATTCCTCTAACATTTTCTTTCTCAGTGCTCTTTCTCACTACTCTCCCTCACTACTCTCCCTCAGTACTCTCCCTCACTTTTCTCCCTCACTACTCTCCCTCACTACTCTCTCTCACTACTCTCCCTCAGTACTCTCCCTCACTTTTCTCCCTCTGTCGTGGAACAGGTTCCTTTTACACTCACTAAAGTGGTGTTATCTTGTTAGGAACCGAGACAACTGTCTTTTGGTGCAAAGAGCAGACAGTGTCCCTGGATACTCAGATACAGACTCGAATTGGCTCGCGAAAGAAGGTGAG
>CAJHNH020003335.1:900256-947756 GCA_905116865.2 Candidula unifasciata
GAAGTGAGGATCCGAACATATGAACCATATAGTATGCCTTCGTACACAGATCAGTCATAGAACACGAGATTTGAGCCTTTCTAACTCTTTGAGCACCAAGAGTTTTCACATGAGATGCCAAAGCAGAGAAGTGGCTATGGTGAAAAATCATGAATGTATTACTTTTAAAGCAGCAATGTAACTATTAGGGTAGACATATTTTTTAAAGTATTTTCTGACTAAAGAGAACTTAAAATTAATGGAACACATTACGTTGTGGAGGGCAATCAAGGGATAGAACCACCCACACACCAGGCGTCCATTGGACTGAAAGCGTTAAGGTTTAATTATGCCCTGCATAAAGAACACATTTATTCACATTAATTATATTTTTAGACAGTACAAACACCGTAAATATAAATAGATAAACATTTTAGTAAAATGAAACATTTAGCAAATAACGCCACTCTAAAAAATGAAACACTTCACTGAAGGCATTCCCCGAAGTCAGACGCATTTCCGGTAAGGGGAGATAATGGAAGCAAGCATTTCAAGATGCGGTATTTTCATTCCACTTTGGAGTCGCCTTTGACTGAAATCTTGTGTTATCTTTGAAGATTTGGGGAAGACTCGGAAATGGTCAGTGACTTTGTGGTTCGGAGGATGAGAAGATTTGCCCTCACTTTGTGGACAAGCCGTCCATTGGTTAATCCCAGATACCGTTGAGAAACCAGACGGTAGACTGGGAGAAGGAAGTTGGTTGATTTTCTTTTCTGCCTGACGTTAAGTTAATTAGCAGATTCTGTAACATGGGCCTCTGACGAGTGACCAGTGTTTGTTGGTAGAGCAATGACTGGACCTGGTTCAGTGGACTGTCTTTAAACACACTTTTTGTGTAATGAAATTATATTACGGCATTTGTTATTATTGACAGGTCACAAAATATATATGACGCTAGGGAAAAGAAATCAGAGACGAGAATAAGAAAAGAAGAAGCAGAAGCATCAGCAGCAGTAGTAGTAGCAGCAGCAACGGAAGAAGAAGAAAAGAAGAAGAAGAAGAAGAAGAAGAAGAAGAAGAAGAAGAAGAAGAAGAAGAAGAAGAAGAAGAAGAAGAAGAAGAAGAAGAAGAAGAAGAAGAAGAAGAGTAATAAGAAGAAGAAGAAGAAGGAAGAAGAAGAAGAAAAAGAAGAAGAAGAAGAAGAAGAAGAAGAAGAAGAAGAAGAAGAAGAAGAAGAAGAAGAAGAAGAAGAAGAAGAAGAAGAAGAAGAAGAAGAAGAAGAAGAAGAAGAAGAAGAAGAAGAAGGAGAAGTGGCAACGTTTAATTCCTTAACTATTTATGTCTCAAACAACACACCTTATGGGATTACAACTTACTCATTGTATCAAGAAACGCGTGGTGTGTTAACATACAGTATGCTTTTGGTCTGAATATACTAAAAAAATCTGGCACAGTGTACCTGTTTAAAAGTAATACATTCTTGTATTGTTCTCAGTGACTCTAATTCTGCGGTTGTTTAGCTACCAGCTAGGCCTTCCCAGCTTTACAGGTCAGTGGGTAGAAAACAGAGAAAGATGGCCCTCTGCGATGCTTGAAGACACCTACATTTATGAAACCTGATTCATCACTAAACATATGTCAAAGTCTCAAATTCCTGGTGGATTGAAAAGCATTGTCTGATGTACACTTTAATTAACTTGATATTTTGGGGTGTCTACGTTAAAAAAATTATTTATGGCACGATCCAGTTAAAATAAAACCCGTCCATAATGACCTGTTGTTGACGCAACTGCTTGTATTCCCGACACCAAAAACGGTCATTCCGCCATGACAGTTTCTAGATACACTCAGAATTGCAGGTCACGATAAATTCAAACTATTATTTACATGGCTCGTGGTGGTTCTGGGCGATGTAGGGTCGTGATAAACTGTTGTTGCATTAAAAAAACAAAAAAACATTCAGAGTCTCTCTGATATATAATAAAGATTGTTAATGAGGCGGGAGAAAATAATGCAGAAAAGGATTTAAGAAGAAGAGGTAGAAGCAGACATAATGACGAAAAATTAGATTAGGCTTCCGGTCAAAATGAATGCTAGGCACAGGAGCGGAGCAGCTATGGTGTGACCTGTTTGCTATGAAGCTGAAACTAAGATTACTAAAATAACAAACGAAGAACAAGAATGGAAAAAAGGAGACGGAGAAAGGTGAGGAGAAGGAGGCAGAAGAAGCAGAAGAAGAAGAAGAAGAAGAAAAAGAAGAAGAAGAAGAAGAAGAAGAAGAATAAGAAGAAGAAGAAGAAGAAGAAGAAGAAGAATAAGAAGAAGAAGAAGAAGAAGAAGAAGAAGAAGAAGAAGAAGAAGAAGAAGAAGAAGAAGAAGAAGATGATGATGATGATGATGATGATGATGATGATGAGAATTATGCCTTTTATAATCCCTCCCAGACCGCTACCTGACGATAGGCTACCACAGCCACCCGAGAAGCCACAATTAGGATGTCAGCCCCATAGGAACGGACCCTAAATACCCTGTTAGACATTATCAACTGGTTACTACTGACGGCTTCATGGGTATATCAAGTTCTGCCGTGATGCATCTTTGGTGAGTAGTGTCAGAGTCAGTTGTATAAATGTTTGTTTCACGTATATTGCCATAACCTTTTTTTTTTTTCAATTCAACTCTGCAATCTATTTTCAACGTCATGCAGTAGCGCCATAAAACGAAGGCTTTGCTTTTTTAGAGATAAGATCAAATCTAGGGAAGCTCAGCGATGTCCTCGGCGATCGGGTCGCCTACTGCTGGCCGGTAGACGACTTTGTCGTTTGTCAGGGAGAATTCGGTCTGTCTCCTTGATCGCATCAACACTGCAGAAGTCCTTTTTAGGGCTTTTTGTGGTGTACAGTTCTAAGCAATTTTTTATGGCACACCTAACCTAGCCATAAATATAACTTAAAGCTCCCTCTTAGGGGATGCTTGTTGAACGTGGGATTTTTTCCGAGCAAAGCAGCGAAACCAGCCCTGCACCTTACAATATTTGTAAAAGAACTAAGCGGCCCCTTCTTTTTCTTTAAGTCCATGCCATGTGGCGTTGGTAGTCATGTCTATCCACAACCTTCTGTCTCGTGTACTTTCAATCAACTCTGATACAGATGATCCCCCATAGTCCATGCCATGTGGCGTTGGTAGTCATGTCTATCCACAACTTTCTGTCTCATGTACTTTCAATCAACTCTGAGACAGATGATCCTCCATAGTCCCTGCCATGTGGCGTTGGTAGTCATGTCTGTCCACAACCTTCTGTCTCGTGTACTTTCAGTTAACTCTGATATATATGATCCCCCATAGTCCATGCCATGTGGCGTTGGTAGTCATGTCTATCCACAACCTTCTGTCTCGTGTACTTTCAATCAACTCTGATACAGATGATCCCCCATAGTCTATGCCATGTGGCGTTGGTAGTCATGTCTATCCACAACCTTCTGTCTCGTGTACTTTCAGTTAACTCTGATATATATGATCCCCCATAGTCCATGCCATGTGGCGTTGGTAGTCATGTCTATCCACAACTTTCTGTCTCATGTACTTTCAATCAACTCTGAGACAGATGATCCTCCATAGTCCCTGCCATGTGGCGTTGGTAGTCATGTCTGTCCACAACCTTCTGTCTCGTGTACTTTCATTTTCAATCAACTCTGACACAGATGATCGTCCATAGTCCATGCCATGTGGCATTGGTTGTCATGTCTATCTACAACCTTCTGACTCGTGTACTTTAAATCAACTCTGACACAGATGATCCTCCATAGTCCATGCTATGTGGCGTTGGTAGTCATGTCTATCCACAACCTTCTGTGTCGTGTACTTTATATCAGCTCTGATACAGATGATCTCCATGCCATGGTGTCAAACTGTCCAGCATCTGTTCTTTTGCTCTCCATCTGCCTCTCCTCTCCTCCAACTTTCCGACCGCCGCGATGTACTTCAATTTTCTTCTTCTCATCACATGATCAAAGAACGGCCCTAACCGTGTATTTAAGTTCTACTTTAAAACTATTTGTTTGTGCATTTCATATTATTTTACACATGCGTTTTTGATATCATTACATTTATGTGCCCAATATACATTGTTATTATTATTATTATTATTATTATTATTATTATTATTATTATTATTATTATTATTATTATCAATATTATTATTATTGAAATGACTGTGGCTCCCACATCGACCCAGCCGTAAATGGGTACTAGGTAAAGACCCGGGATGTAAAGGCGGCTGGCGTGGTATGTACCACATTTCCCACCGAGTCTACAAAACTGGTCCATAAAATATAGATTTAGCCCTATATACCCAATACACCAGAAGGAAGACGTTGAAAAGTGTTCTTTACTTTTACTTTGTTATTACTATTATTATTACTACGTGGTAAAACAGGACGTAGAGCAGACACCCCCCCCCACCCCCAAGAAACGTCCACCTGCCTTAAAATATGTTAGGTAGGAAGTTGAGGTCCCCGTCCCTCCCCCTCCCCCAAGTTCTGTCTCTGTCAGCGCCTCTAACATGATGATAAAGGTGTGTAGACCAGTCAACACTCCTTTGAATATACGGGAACGGAACGTCGTGGGGAACGGGCCTCAGTAGTCTTATCCCTTAAGTCTACCCTGTCCGAATTGTCTGCCAGTGTCCCTCTGCCAATTGCCAACATGTGTCCGATGAGCCAAACGTAAGTTGCCACTTGGTCGTAAAGGTATGCCAGCTGATCTAATAGGCTACCGCAGCGCCTAATAAATATATAACTTCGAATCTCACAGTACCAGTTGTATAGTCACCATTTTCACTTGTCCCTGTTCAAGAACATCCGGTAATACGTGCAGCAGGAGCAGCTCAAAGCCTGGATTCATGACCCAGGTTGGCCCACCCTCTGAAATTGTCTAGGAGATCGTGGGCCGAAACAATTGTTGTCGAGGGATCACTTCTACTGAGGATTGGTAGACTACTGCTGTACATGATGCTCCCCTGTGAAGTTTTGTTATTATTATGGGTAATGTCCAGCGGTCAAGGAAAAGATGAGTGGCTAGACCGTTAGGCTGTAGTACGGGAGATCCAGGCTGGAATTCTCTGTAAGGGGATGGCAGTTGTTTTCTCACTCTGTGCGTATGTATGTGTGTGTGTAAAAAAAAAGGGGGGGGGGATAAACATGTGTTTAGCCATACGCTACTGCTCCTGTTTCCATCTGACATCGTCGTTTTAGATCCCACAGGGGAGATAAACCTTGTTCTTGATCGGACAATAGAGTTACCTTATTATTATCATTATTTTTAATGTGCCAAAGAAGTATTTTTATTTTGAAAAACATTTCTCACAGAAGGTTGCGCAGGCCAACAGTGCATAATTACACTACAGTTTTAATGGCAGAAGGAGGAAACACCCGAATGGACATCAATAACTAGTCCATTTTGTTGAAAAATCGAAGTAAACAGGGTTTCTCTTGCCCGTGTGTTTTAACTGAAAGAGTTGCAACAAACTTCTAATCCTAACGCAATGTTTAAAAAAAAAAAAAAGCAGTGGCGTAGACGCAGGGGACTGTGCAAATGGGCGAGGGGGGGGGGGGCGGGTGAGTTCAAGGGGCTTAAGCCTTGTTTGTGAGATGGGTAGAAATTCAGTATAAAAATACTATTGAAATAATACGGAATGTGTAAACAAATACTTAAAGAAGTCTATACACATGTGGTTGTTGTTGTGTTTGTTGTTGTTGTTTTGTTACATCTTGTGTTGAATATCTGCACTACCCTTGTGTGTTCAGGAACCCATTGTGGTTTAAAAAACAATAGACTCCGAACATACCACCCCTCCCCCTTTTTTTTCCTTAAACAAGTATATCATAAGAGTAGATTAATTAGGGATGTTTCCTTTAAAGTCGGAGTGCGCCAGCCTGTGAGGCGAGGAACATTCAGTCTGCATACACATTTGCCAGGTCTGTAAAACGGATGTGCACGCAACATTCAAGTTTTGAAATAAGAAGTGGTGAACGACCAAAGTTTTCCACCAAAGTTTACAACCGGTAAACAAGCAAGGAAAAAGAACCAGAAGAACGTCTAAACATGGCTGAGGTTTGAGGTTTTAAGGTTTTGAGGTTTTGAACACCAGATCACCATCATGGCACACGGGTAGTAACCAATAAGTGCTTCGTTCTTCTTCTAACTCAAGTCTGAGTCTGAAGAAGCTCATCACAGTGCACAGGATCTGTAGCACTGGCGAGGATCCTGAAATACTTTGGGTAGATTTTGTAACTTAAATTTTGCCCTGTCAGCGCCGTTAGGCTATTTTTTTCGATTTCCAACTGCGAGGGATTTATTACGTGCGCAACAATGCACACGGGCGTCCGGTCTCACTACCCAGAGACTAGAAGGAATTACTAGAAGTCCAAGTCCACGCGAAAAAATCATAGCCTTTACCGGGGATTGAACCCCGAACCTCTCAAGGCGGACACCATGCCTCAAGCCACGCAGCCCCCTTTCAACATGGCTGAGAGAAACCATTTAGTCCCCATGCTGACGTTCTGGGAAAGGGACCACCTAAAAGGATCTTCTTTGTCTTCTGTTATCGTCTTACTGATACCAGCTTGTAGCCCAGCATGGTGGTTTTCTGTATTTGTCTTTCGCTTCTGGGGAGGCTTGGGTGATAGATGGATTGGTTCATCTTTTTGCAGGTTTCAGATACACCATTAGTCCGTTTCTTTCTGGGTCTTCCCCTTGCCTTCCTCCCAGATGTTCTACTGTAAAAAGTCTCATATTCAGTCTGTTCTATGTGCATTCTCACTAGATGGCCGAACCATTTCATTCTTTTTCTGTCAATATAATCCAGACATGGTGTTTCTGATTCCAGCTTTCTTTCTAATGCTGGTATTATTCTAACTTTCTAATGCTGGTATTATTCTAACTTTCTAATGCTGGTATTATTCCAACTTTCTAATGCTGGTATTATTTTAACTTTCTAATGCTGGTATTATTTCAACTTTCTAATGCTGGTATTATTTCAACTTTCTAATGCTGGTATTATTCCAACTTTCTATTGCTGGTATTATTCCAACTTTCTAATGCTGGTATTATTCCAACTTTCTAATGCTGGTATTATTCCAACTTTCTAATGCTGGTATTATTCCAACTTTCTAATGCTGGTATTATTCAAACTTTCTAATGCTGGTATTCGTAACCCTGTCTCTTTTTGTGTTGTTAGTGACCTTGCGGAGGCTGCGCATTTCTCATGTAGTTATTTTCTGTTCTAGTGCCCTATTCATTGTTTATGTTTGACACTGATAACATCAAGTAGGGATACAGTTGGTATTAATAATTTGCTGTTTTGTTTGAAGGGGGACATTTAGGTGTCCTAGTAGTGGGGCTAACTGGTAGGTGACAGCATTGGCCTTCTGTACTCTGGTTTCTTCTCTCTCTCCATCGAGTCTGCGATCCTCCGTAAATATGCTTGATATTTAAATTCTCGTATTTGTTTGATTGTAGTGCCGTCAATTGATTGTAGTGCCGTCAATTGATTGTAGTGCCGTCAATTGTTTGTAGTGCCGTCAATTGATTGTAGTGCCGTCAATTGATTGTAGTGCCGTCAATTGATTGTAGTGCCGTCAATTGATTGTAGTGCTGTCAATTGATTGTAGTGCCGTCAATTGATTGTAGTGCCGTCAATTGATTGTAGTGCCGTCAATTGATTGTAGTGCCGTCAATTGATTGTAGTGCCGTCAACATGAAAGTTCCTAACAGGATTCCTCTCTAAAATATAAGCCCGCTAAAATCTTGGAAAGGGATGAGGGAAGGATTGGGTCGGAAGTCTTAGTAGATCTGACTCGCCATGTTTGACGCCCCTAAACAAACAAAAAACAAAAACATGTATTTTTCGACACATTAAAATGCACACACACACGCACATACACACGCACGTACACACGCACACACACGCACACACGCACATATAAAAGCACATCCAAAAGCACATACACACGCACATACACACGTACATACACACACACACGCACACACACACAAGCACATACACACGCACATACACACGCACACACACACGCACATACACACGCACATACACACGCACACACATAAGGATACATTTCTTCCTGGGTTCGTATCCACTTTTTATAGTCGCAGTTATTAGTTTAAGCTGTCCCCTGTGCTTTAATATTACCGTTAAGTGCAGCGCATGTGCGTAGGCGCGTTTTCTTCTGTGGTTTCCACAACGCCGGTGTTCTATCTTTTACTAGTCAAAAAATGAGTAGGGTGCATGTTGCCAAACTAGAATAACCTTCTTGCTGTAGTCTTTTTGTTCTGATCGTTCTTCTTGTTCTTATAGTTTTTCTCCCATATTCTTATCGTTTTATTCATCAACTTCTTCTTCTTGTTCTTCTTGTTCTTCTTCTTCTTCTTCTTCTTCTTCTTCTTCTTCTTCTTCTTCTTCTTCTTCTTCTTCTTCTTCTTCTTCTTCTTCTTCTTCTTCTTCTTCTTCTTCTTCTTCTTCTTCTTCTTCTTCTTCTTCTTCTTCTTCTTCTTCTTCTTCTTCTTCTTCTTCTTCTTCTTCTTCTTCTTCTTCTGCTTCTGCTTCTTATTCTTGTTTGTCTTCGTTGTCATAGTCATCGTCACCTTCTCCTCCTCCTTCTCCTCATCATCATCACTCTACTTCTCCTTTTCCCCTCGCCCCTTTACGTCATTCTCCTCCTCTTTTTTCCGACTCTTTCTCCACTTTATACCTCCTCCTCTACACTTGTTTTTTCGGTTTTCCTCCTCATTCTTCTTCTTCTTCTTCTTCTCTTCTTCATCCTTCTTCTTCTTATTGTTCTTCTTTATCTTCTTCCACCTTTTGCTGATCGCGCTGAGATCTGCTAATTATAATAACGTACACAATGCTTATGGAGTAAATTGAGGTAAACAGTTTAAAGAACAAATTTACGAACATGAAAATTATTTCACATAGAACTTTGTGAACATGGAAAATATTGAACATGGAAATTAATGAACACAGAAATTCATGAACGTGGAAATTCATGAACAGTTTAGAACTTTAATATTCAAAATCGAACTCTCAACTATCAGAGAACAAGGCTAAAAGTTTAGCCACTTCATCAGGACAACCTCTAAAGTTGTCGGTTATTAACGCTAATTTACTGTCCGTCAAAGCTGGCAGAGGTCTCAAACAAGACAACTCTTGTCTGTCACACAAACAGTTCACATGACCACAGACATACGTCATGTCTGACTTTTCCGTAGTTTGTTGCTCATTTCTTATAACTACGAACTAAAACCCGGACGTCTCGCGCGCGCGCGCGCGCGCGCACACACACACACACACACACACACACACACACACACACACACACACACACACACACACACACACACACACACACACACACACACACACACACACACACACACACACACACACACACACACACACACACACACACACACACACACACACACACACACACACACACACACACACACACACACACACACACACACACACACACACACACACACACACACACACACACACACACACACACACACACACACACACACACACACACACACACACACACACACACACACACACACACACACACACACACACACACACACACACACACACACACACACACACACACACACACACACACACACACACACACACACACACACACACACACACACACACACACACACACACACACACACACAAAGGATAAACAGATGTCATTAAACACTGTGCACATATGCAGAGGGATATTTTATTTTACGATTCTTCGGAGTCGATACTAAGAAAACATTGGGGTGTTTGTGGGGGAATAGAGGGTTGGGGGTGGGGGGAAGGAGGGAGGGGAAGTAGAGTTGCCCCTCCTCCTTATTTGCATTTTGTAGATGGACACCTCAAAGATTAGAATCAAACACATTCCAGAAACCCTCTTCAACCGTATAGCTTAACAGCACAGTTATACTGGTGCATCAAAAAAAAAAAAAAACACTTACGAAGTATCCTGTTGTCCAGTGTGGGTCCGTTGTTCAGCACTCTTAAAGGTTTACAGGGCCAGGGAGCCCGGACTTTAGCTTTGTTTTAAGTGCGCAATAATAATATTTTAACGATAATTATTTTTGTAATTTTTTTTTTCCAAAAGTATTGACGTTTTTTGAACAACGGATCAACATCATAGCACACACATGCTCCGTTCTACTTCTAACTCATGTTTGAGTCCGAAGAAGCTCAGCACAGTGCATAGGCTCTGTAGCACCGACGAGGATCCTGAAATACTTTGGGTAGATTTTCAACTTCAAATTTTGCTCGGGCAGCGTCGTTAGGCTACTCTTTTCGATTTCCAACTGCCAAGGGATTTGTTACGTGTCCAACAATGCACACTTGCGTCCGATCTCACTACCTTGAGACCAGGGGAAAGTACTAGAAGTCCAAGTCCACTTGAAAAAAAATCCCAGCCCTTAGCGGGGATTGAACTCGGAACCTCTAGCACTCGAGCTTTAAAGGTTGTTGCGTATCCTCTAGAGGACGTTGCAGAACCAACCCTAACAGCCCCTGGCTGTTGTGTGGTTTCTCTAGGCAAATTTACGTCCAGTAGTTTGCCATTGCTTTCTGGACGGTCGGCTTTCTTGATACCACTGTCGAAACCAACGCAAGGCGCATTGCCCGCAGCTGGGATCGAACCTGGCATCCCGGCATTACGAAGCGAAGTGTTCGCATCGACTTAGCCACAGAGCCGACAGCACTCGAGCTTGGATACTGATAAAGATATAAAAGCCAAGTCTGGAGTGGACCAACCTCCATTCAAGCGAAGTCAGGTGACATCATAACAGGTGTTGGAAATGGCTATCATGGGCGTCCAGGCAGCAAAACATGGCGTGACCTTGAGTTGCGCCCGTTTAGCAGTTCGTACTGCTGCTCCCTGGACGCCAAAGATGGCCATTTCCAGAAACCATTATGCTGTCAACCGACTTCAGTTCAACGCAAATTTAGTTGCCTTAGCTTTAATACTGTTTGAGCTTTTAACAAAATAATGTTTGAAATAGTATTAAATATCACACACATACTTAAAAGAGTCGCCGTGGCCGAGCGGCTAGACGCTCGCCGCGGATCGGAAGGTCGTGGGTTCGCTCCCTTACGGAGCCGGACTTTTTTCAAAAATGACCTTGGCTCTCAGGTCGACCCAGCCATGAGTGGGTACCGGGTGCAGTCCTGGTAAGGAAAGGCGCCCGGCGTGATGGTGCATCACACATCTTGTGCCGATTGGTCTATAAAATATAGGTCTAGCCCTATATGCCCTATACGCCCGAAGGCGTGGAAAAGGGTCCTTTATTTTACTTACTGACATACTTAAAATAGAAAGTCTATCCTGGTTAAACAAAGGACCCTTTTCCACGCCTTCAGGTGTATTAGGTATATAAGGCTAGATCTATATTTTATAGACCAACGGCACAAGACCAGTGTTGTGGTCAGCATCACACAGGACGCCTTTACTTCCCAGGACTGCTCCTGATACCCACTCAAGGCTTGGTCGACCTGAGAGCCAAGGTCTTTTTTTTTTAAAGTCCGCCTCGCCAGGAAGCGAACTCACGACCTTCCGATTCGCAGGCGAGCGTTTAGCCGCTACGCCACAGCGATTCCCTCTATTGGATGAGGGCCATACCAAAAAATATTGAAGGCCCCACGAGGCACGAGTTTCGAGGTTCCGGCACCCTTGCCGAGGTAGAGATCTGTGGTGACTTGGCGGCGGCAGTGGTAATCAATAGGGCCGGATTTATGAAGTGAAATGTGAGCAAATTAGGGCGGAAACTGTCAGACACGACTTATGGTAGTGACGTGATCGGCCAAGTTCCAATGACGGGGACTACGGTATGTGGGGCAGAAGGGAGCGCTTGTCATCTGCTTTTGAGGATAGGGAAGTGTGTGAATGCGTGTATGTGAGAGAGATACAACACACACATACATGTATGTTGATATAGGGTTGTGTGTGTGTGAGGGTGGGGGGGGGGGGTAGAGGCGAGTGGTGTGTGACGTGGACAGTATCGCACAGGCTACTTTGTGCTTCACGGCAAATGTATTGGAATATCTGTCAATATGTTAAACTAGAGAACGACTGGAATATATCAGAAATATATCTCCGCACAACAAACTAGACAAAGGTTTCAATATATCCCCACATACCAAACTAGGCAAAGACTGATATACCTCCTGAAATACCAAACTAGACAAAAATGACATACCTCCTCACATACAAGGCTGGACAAAGACTGATATACCTCTCCACATACTATACTAGATAATGACTGATATAACTCTCCATATACCAAACATAACAAAGATTGATGTACCTTCCCAAACTAGACATAAACTGATATACCTCCCCATGTACCACTTTAGACAAAGATTATGTTACCTCTTCACAGACCAAATTTGACAACGATTGATGCACCTTCCCATACACCAAACTGAACAAAGACTGATATACCTCCCCACAAACCAAACAGGACAAAGTCTGATATCGCGTTTTACATACTAAAATAGACAGAGAAAACAAACAGGAACGATCTCTCCATACAACGTTAAAACAAAGACAAGAAAGAGCTCTTATCAGTCCAAGAAAACAAGGACCAAAAAAAAAAAAAGATATCGTCAAAAGGGTGGAAGAGAGGGGGGGGGGGGGAAGGGGGAATCAGGCCACACACAAAAAACACCAAAGACAAAAAAGGTATATCGACACGATAAGAAAACAAAGGAACCCCCCCCCCCCCACCTCCACACACACTTGCACGCACACTGAATAAGAAATTTACAAGATTTTAAAGATTCCTTCAAATACCCATAAGATTTTAAAGATTCCTTCTAATACCCACAAGATTATAAAGATTCCTTCAAATACCCAAAATATTCTAAAGATTCCTTCAAATACCCACAATATTCTAAAGATTCCTTCAAATACCCACAATATTCTAAAGATTCCTTCAAATACCCACAATATTCTAAAGATTCCTTCAAAACCCACAATATTCTAAAGATTCCTTCAAATACCCACAAGATTATAAAGATTCCTTCAAATACCCACAATATTCTAAAGATTCCTTCAAATACCCACAATATTCTAAAGATTCCTTCAAATACCCACAATATTCTAAAGATTCCTTCAAATACCCACAATATTCTAAAGATTCCTTCAGATACCCATATGCAACTCCATTAATTTACTAAAACCATGGTTCCCCCATATTACCCAGTGTTAAATATTCACAAAAGTCCCCCACATTTGCCTCCCCAGACAGTAAGACGGAGGCAAACTTTCACAGCAGACAAACTTCCATCAACACCGCCCTAAATTGAAATGCAATCTTAAAAGCCTTTATGAGAAATTCAAAACCGCCTTGCAACTCTGTCACCAGTAGAAACACAGTCAGTGTTGGGAAAAGGCGTCACGTTTTCACTTTCTCACCAAACCTTTAGACGTTTACTGGGGGTATATTTCAATAAGAAACGCTTTTGTTGTTCTGGTCTCTGTAGGATTGTCCACTGCCGTCTGCTACATTTGTCTCGGTTTCTTCCTGAATGTTGACATGGGAGTCTTCTGGAGATGCTGAAAAGATTCTTGAGTGAAATTAGTATAAATGGTTGTTGTTAAAGAGGATAACATTAGAAAGACGAGGTAGTTTGGGCACTTTTAATGCCTGTGCAGTTTTGGTTGATTGGCACTTTTTTTTTAATCTTTAATTAAAGGTAAAGTCGGGAGATTGAACCAGCGTCATTGCACACGGTTATAAACCATAAGTGCTCTGCCACCAGTACGGACAGCCGATAAGATATTGTACGCCTGTGTCACCGTTCAGACACAGTACGTAGCTATAGCGACATTCCCCCATTTACCCCAGAGTATTAACTCTTATTACCCATTACCTAGAGAATAAAGGCAGAAACAACAAAAACACACACAGACGAAGAAGAAAACTAGACACTAAAGTTGACCCAATGAGAAGGCCATGCACAAGATTGCGACAGACAGGTCGACCAGGCGTGAGTTCGTTGATGGGGAGAATAAAGAGTGTGAGTGAGAGAGAGAGAGAGAGAGAGAGAGAGAGAGAGAGAGAGAGAGAGAGAGAGAGAGAGAAAGAGAGAGAGAGAGACAGACAGACAGACAGACAGACAGACAGACAGACAGACAGACAGACAGACAGACAGACAGACAGACAGACAGACAGACAGACAGACAGACAGACAGACAGAGAGGGAGGGAGAATAATTATTGTACACTTGAAGGAAAAAAAATGCGTGCAAGCACACTGAATGCATCACTCAATAATGGAATTACACAGTCATATCTTTCTAGTAGTATATTAATGTTTTTTAAATATCCTTTTAGTAGTGCTGATATAAAGTCGGCACAGATACAATTCTAAATTACATAGAAAGACATACAAATCAAATGGTTTGCCCACGTGGAGAGAATACCAACTGGTGATATACCATACAAGGCATATACCAAAAGAGGTGAAGCAAGTAAAGCAAGAGGTAGACTGTTGCGTGCTGATTCATGTGAGTTGTAACCTTGGGGCAGGACAACCTGGTGAGACTGGTGTTGTCGGGAGTCCACGAAAATGTTCCGTTATTTGTGTCAATATGTTGCCTAGTGTTGACTCAAGCCTGGAAATATTCGTCGGTTGAGTCAATATTGTGGCAAGAAGGAAGGGACTTGACACGGGATGGACACGAGAAGCCCGGGGGTAGCAGCTGCATGGGCTAACTAGCATGATTTGTAGGAGATAGCCGCAATGCACGGAAGAAGGATGCTAGCGTGCATCTCGTGGGGCTCGAGTCGCCCACAAGGGGCAGACAAGTGTATATACTGGGGTAGAGTAGACAGACAGAGACAGACAACCACAGTACGAGTCGGACAATGAGGTCTGAGCCAAGAGTCTCGGTCGCGGTGCAGTCGAAGGAAGAAAGTCCAAGAGGCAGAGTTGGGCCACGAGGACTGGACACTTAAGATTAGCTGTTTTGGATGGGGGGGGGGGTGTAGGATCACTATTAAAACAAGACAGCGGAGATACCGGCGATAGCTGTGTGCTAGAGGGAACTCGAGTTAGGAGTCCTGTCGGTCATCGGAATCCTTCGACGGGCTGATGTGCGCTGTGCTTATGCTGGAGAACTGGTTTTGTTGGGCTCATTCCCAGTCAGCCTTTGTGTCTGCTCGGTGTAAAGCAGAGGTCAAGCTGATAGGAGAGATTTCCTGTTTATCTGTACAGCGATCCCGGAGTGCAGGACACTGCAGACCTACGAACTATAGCGGTCGGCTCGTATGTAGTGGCAGCGAGTGCAGGGTTTCCGGGAGAGCGACGCTATACGGGGGAAGCGAGTGAAACGAGGAGCTAGGTTAACGTATTAGCCAGGACAGATGTCCACATCACTTTGCTTGTACTTTATGTGTGAGGGATTGTGACTACCCTCTGTGTCGTAACAATAAAAATATGACATTAAGTCATTGTTTTTCCTGAGAGTATGTGTGGAAGCGAGAACTGTATCCTTAGACACTTGTCCATGTGCTGCGTGCTGGTACACCCAGAATAGCACACAACATAGACTAAGAACAAGAAGGGAAGATAACATCAGAGAAACTCTACAGCACCACGATGTGTCTATGGTTGAAGCAGCCAGAAGAACAAGAAGCACGACCTTTTATCTCCCTCGACATCTAAAGCGGTAAAAGAGGACGTAAAAAAAAAAAAAAAAAAAGAAGAAGAAGAAGTATGTTTATTTTATTATTATCCTTTTAGTAGTGTATTCATTTTATTCAACATACACACAGTTTTAAGGAAAAAATACACTAGATCTCCCTAACACCATTTCTCAAGCGTGACTGACTGAACACTTTTTGGTTTTGTTCAGTAGCATTGACACCTGCTCCATTGTAATGCCTAGCAACAAGATCCGAAGAAACGGAAGAAATCATAATAGTTGTTTTGTGAAAACTCGCGGAAATTACTGGGACAATCCGCCATTTTGCATTCTCACACATGTACAGCTTAACGAACTCCGTTAGCCTCGGTGTGAACACTATTAGGACCGGAAATTAAGAAACGGAAGTTACGTCGTCTTTAACGACAAATTATCACTTCACTCGTCCGCCGTTTTTTTGAATTAGCTGTGAGTGTTCTATTGAACCCGAACTGTTGTGAATATCATCTCAAGTCTTGGTAACTTCTCGGGATTTCTGTGAGATTTAAAGGCGAATCGTATACTTCATCAATTGGTGTTAATTACTGTGAAATAAAAGACACGATTGTGAAGATTACTTTGGTGTTTCGCTAATCGAGGTCAGGAGGGTTATATGAATTGCACTTGTCTTTGTTTAGCAATACTGGTTTTAACCTTGGCCAACTATTATTAAATTGCTTTTTTGTTTTCCCTTCTCATCCTCCTTCTCACCGTCTTTTTTAACTGTTGCATTTCTTGTGCTTTCTCCTCTCTCTCTCTTCCTTTATTTCCTCCTTTTCTTCTTCCTTTTCTGCTGCTTCTTCTTCTTCTTCTTCTTCTTCTTCTTCTTCTTCTTCTTCTTCTTCTTCTTCTTCTTCTTCTTCTTCTTCTTCTTCTTCTCCTTCTCCTTCTTCTTCTTCTTCTTCTTCTTCTTCTTCTTCTTCTTCTTCTTCTTCTTCTTCTTCTTCTTCTTCTTCTTCTTCTTCTTCTTCTTCTTCTTCTTCTTCTTCTTTCTTCTCTTCCATAGTTGTGTCATTTATCCGGGAGTCGAACCTATCATCTCCATTTGCTGTGGATTCGCTGCAGCAACAGGAATACTCAGATGCATGGCCAACTGAAGAAGGGATGACATCTCATGTAAACAATTCAGTACGGAATTGATTCTTAACTATTGCAAAATGTCTTTGTGTATACACTTTTACATTCTACACATTACATTTGCTGGTTATATAGTCATTTAGACACAACATTATCGAAAATATGTAATCATGTATGTCTTCTCTCCTTTGTCTTTTACTCGTTTATTTTATAAATAGGTTAGTCATTTTCAGTTTGCCCTAACCTGTTACCCCTGTCGTTTGAGGATTCAGCGCGCGCTCGCGCTCACACCCACGCACGCACGCACACACAATTCCATAATTAAACTTCGTTTCGTATTTTGTTCCCAGCCAGTGGGTCGATTTTTAAAACATCCTATCAACTTGCAATTAAAAAACACAAACTAATACACATTTTACGAAACATTCTAAAACACAAATTTGAGATAATAAAGATGATTTTAAAATGAATGTGTTTATAAACATAATCGCGGATGTGATCATCAGAAGGGGGGTCATATTTTGTCTGATGCGTGCCGGGCCTGCACGTGTGCTGTGTATTCCCTGTAGGCTGTTACCTAAACAAGTTTGAAACTCTAGGTCAGAAAACCCCAGTCTTGATGGCAGACCAAAAGTTTCTGATGGTCTGATACTGGGGGACTAAAGAATCTCAGCGCTGATGGAACTCCAAAAGGTCCTGATGGTCTGATACTGGGGGATTAAAGAATCACGGTGCTCATGGAACTCGAAAAGGTCCTGATGGTCTGATACTGGGGGACTAAAGAATCTCGGTGCTGATGGAACTCCAAAAGGTCCTGATGGTCTGATACTGGGGGACTAAAGAATCTCAGTGCTGATGGAACTCCAAAAGTTCCTGACGGTCTGATACTGGGGGACTACAGAATCTCTTTCCCGATGGCAGTCCAACAGGACAAGCCCCAGATACTCTTTTCAACCTCCAGTAAGTTGCCCGTAACGGCCAGGCCAGCCCTATGTTACCTGTAGTCCCGTACGTGTGGGCAAGTGAAAAACATTCAGTCTTTTTTTTTTGATTTTTTTTTTTTTTGCGTTCGGTTTCGTATGCTCAGGTCAGACCATCGGATGGGCTGTCTCTGTTAACCCGCATATCAGCTGCAGATCCTTTATGTTTCCCACGGCTTGCTCTGTACACTTTGCTCTTGAGACCGGGTTTCTGTTTGAAGTTGTGGGTAGAGTGGGCAGGCCCGTAGATTGTGCTCAGATGTCTTTGGTCCGTCTGACAGGCACACTGTAGGGACTGTACAGTATTTATTTTATGCTTGTGGTAGTTGAGCTCGCAGTGCCTCTTGTTCTTAGACGGAAAATTGTTGTATGTTGCTTTCTGTTGAGTTTGCTGATGGGGTCTTGTGGAAGTTTACTGTTGGTTTGTTCTTTTCACAATCCTTGTATTTTCACATGATAAGTGTTTTGATTTCTGGTAATGACAGTCTGTTATCAGATCTTTTTCTTCTTTATTGCTTTCACAGGCTCAAACTCTGGCGGAAAGTTCTGGCTGTTCATCCACTTCTGGACTTTTAGTTTTGTTCCAGAACTAGAGTTTTGCGTGCAAATCTGTTTCACAGATCTGGCTTATCTGTATGCAAATTGTGGGTTTCTTTCTCGCCTCTCAGACACATACACTTCGATTACGAGGGAAATCCCTAATTAGTCGACCCCTATATGATTGTCAGCATAGACAATGATTGCGGGCATAGACAATGATTGGGTGCATAGACAGTGATTGTGGGCATAGACAATGATTTTCAACATAGACAGAGATTGTGGGCATAGACAATGATTGTGGGCATAGACAATGATTGTCGATTTAGGCTATACGAACGCGGTATGTATTTCTTGATTTGATTCCGGCAACAGACATTTGGCAGCAGACCGCGTTGCGTTGATTTCTATCTTGAGCAACCCCTTCCTTATCAAGGATGGAATCTAGCCCGGCACTTTAGTCTTTGTCGTCATCCTTCGTCTTAGGGTTTCTTTTGGACGTCCCTGTCTCTGTTGCCCATTTGTTTCCCTATATGAGGGCCTATTTGCTGATTCTGTGTTCATTTCTGTTCATTATGTTACCACCGTAATTGTCCTTTTCTTGTTAACCGTTGATATCAGCCGTTGTCTAGACATTCATCTTACTTCTTCGCTTTCTTAAATTCATTCCGTTTGTTATTGTTTGTTTTTGCGTTCCGGCTATAAACTCCGGCGAAAAGACGCGATTTTTCGTCCACCCCCGGACTTGATTGAGTCTTGTTCCAGAAATTGGGTGTTGCTTGCACATCAGGTTTACAGATCTGACTTATCAGTATGCAGATTATTGGTCCCTTACCTCTCAGGAAGATGCACTCCGACTTTGAAAGAAGCTCCCGATTAGTCGACTCTTACGACATGCTTGTTGGGGAGGTATTGGGTCTATTCTTGCTTCCACAAAACGGGGCCACAGAACCCACACGGGGACTTGCCACTGTCGATAACAGTAGTTGCCCATCAATTTATCTTACTTCTTCGCTTTCTTATATTCATTCCCATACGATGTTCTTCAAATTTACTTAAGCGTATGTTTTCAAATGGTTCCATGTCTGCAATTTACCTCCATGTCTTCAGTGGCTCTTCCATTCACTCCGAATCTCCAGCGATGACCCCGTGGAAATATTCTTTGAAGAATTAGAATGAAAAGGCGAAGTAATAAAAAAAAAAATAAAAAAAAAATGAGAAAGAAATTCATAAAGTTTTGTTTCCTCTTCTTCTTCGCATTCACCAGCTGTACACTCTGGCGGAAAGTTCTGGTTGCTCGTCCACTACTGAACTGCAGTCCTGCTCCAGAACCTGAGTGTTGCATGTGCATCAGTTTTACAGATCTCATTCTCTTGAAAACAGACTGTTGGTTCCTTGCCTCTCCGGCAGATGCACTCCGACTTCAAAGGAAGCTCCCCAATTAGTCGACTCTTACGACATGTTTTGGGGGAGGCAGTGGGTCTATTCTTGTTATCCCCACAATGGGTCCCCGGAACCCACACGGGGGAAGTTTTTTTTTTTTTATTTATGTGTGCTGCTGATGAAGGCTCTGTAGCCAGAAGGCCCTGTAGCCAGAAGGCTCTGTAGCCAGAAGGCCCTGTAGCCAGAAGGCTCTGTAGCCAGAAGGCTCTGTAGCCAGAAGGCCCTGTAGCCAGAAGGCTCTGTAGCCAGAAGGCTCTGTAGCCAGAAGGCCCTGTAGCCAGAAGGCTCTGTAGCCAGAAGGCTGTGTAGCCAAAAGGCTCTGTAGCCAGAAGGCCCAATAGCTAGAAGGCTCTGTAGCCAGAAGGCTCTGTAGCCGCAACATTCACCTCCGTTTGTATTTGTTTTATTCTGCAGCTCGCTAATCTACCTTGTGTTGTCCATTATATAAAGAAAAAATAAGCAAAGACAGATAAACACACGAAAAGAGACAGACAGACAGAAAAACAGAAAAAATAAAGGACAGAGACAAAATTAGAGACAGCCAGACAGACAATAAAACGACCAATAAACAAAATACAGTGAAAGAGGGAAAAGAAAAAAGAAAGAATAAAGCAAGAAAGAAACAAGAAAAGCACGAGTCTCACAGACATTGGTATGAGATACCAGACTGCCACGCCCAAATCGGGTAATAAATTAGGACTGCCGGGCTAACGTCACAAGCTTGGAGGTCCGGAGATGGTGGGAGGGCGGGGGGGGGGGGGGGGGGGGGGGGGGGAGGGTCGCACACTTATACACCCACATATACACACAGAGGCACCCACACACTCACACATGTATTTACACACACACAGAGAGAGAGAGAGAGAGAGAGAGAGAGAGAGAGAGAGAGAGAGAGAGAGAGAGGAGAGAGAGAGAGAGAGAGAAGGAGAGAGAGAGACCTGGTCGAGGACATACAGGGAGCTTCTACATCCCTATCCCTACTTATGTCCTTGATTTATGGTAACAGATGTTTTTATTTATGTTTTGTCTCACAAAACCACAACCTATTCCTAATTTTCTTCTTACACTTCTTTCCCAGAGTTGTCCATGTTATTGCTGCCATTGTTTGTGGTGTTTATTGTTGATTTATTTCTTGATGAAGACTGTATTTGAAGAAGAAGAAAGAAAGAAAGAAAGAAAGAAAGAAAGAAAGAAAGAAAGAAAGAAAGAAAGAAAGAAAGAAAGAAAGAAAGAAAGAAAGAAAGAAAGAAAGAAAGAAAGAAAGAAAGAAAGAAAGAAAGAAAGAAAGAAAGAAAGAAAGAAAGGAGGAGGAGGAGAAGAAGACGAAGACGACGATGCAGACGTCGACGAAGACGACGACGAAGAAGAAGAAGAAAAAAAAAACAGAGAACAAGGAGAAGAAGGAGTTGAAGAAGGAGGAAAAGAAGAAGAAGAAATGCCATGATGTTTATGAGAAAATGGAGGGAAACTTTTCCAATGAAATCGTATTTCCAACCGCCACTTGGCCACGTGTCTACAACATCTGCTTGGTGTTATTGGACTCGTGGGCATTGATCGCTGGACGAGGCTGTCGGTCGAGTTGATGCCTGTTTCGGCTATTTGTTGGTGTCGATTGTTTCAATAGTAATGAAGGCTATCAAATACTTACTACCATGTGGCGAAGATGCTTGGCTTGTTGCGGTATTCGGTTGTCTTTAGTTGAGCAATACGAGCCATATTGAATGTTTCCATGTTGCGTATGTGAGAGAGAGAGTATGCGCGCGCATATGTGTGGTAGCCTATCAATGTGGCAAGTGAAACAGTTAGCGGTGTAAAGCTCTCCTCTTAGCATTCGTCGACTGTAAACTCTGGTAGAAGTCTGGGATATTCTTCCATTTACTTTTGCTTAGGGGGGCTGTGTGGTCTCTAGGCATGATGGCCGCTTCGAGTGAAAGAGGTTCAGGGTTCAATCGCCGGTAAGGGCTGGGATTTTTTTTCACGTGGACTTGGACTTTTAGTCAACCTTCCCCCCCCCGGTCTCTAAGTAGTTATAACGGAAGCCCGTATGCATTGTTGCGCACGTAAAAAAAAAAAAATCCCTTGGCATTTGGAAATCGAAAAGAGTAGCCTAACGGCGCTGCCCGCGAAAATTTAGGAGTTAAAAATCTACCCAAAGTATTTCAGGATCCTCGCCGCTGCTACAGAACCTGTACAGTGTGGTGTGCTTTTTAGGACTCAGAATAGAGTTAGAAGAAGAACGGAGCACTTGTGGGTTACGGAGGAGAAGGAGGAGGAGAAGAAGACGATGACGAAAACTACGACGCCATGTGCCATGATGTTGATCCGTTGTTCAAACCTCAAACCATGTACTTCCGTTTACAGATCTCGCTTATTCACGTGAAGACTGTTGGTGTCTTGCCATTCACATAGATGAACTCCGACTTCTAAAAGAGGTAGCAAGGAACACCTGTTTCAAGGATTGACCGTTATCATCATCATCCTGTGTGTGCTTTAAGACATTACAGAAGGCTCGTATTCGATTCGCCCACTCCACTCTATTGCTTGCCACCTTCACTATTTCTGACATGGAGTTCAGCCTAGCATTTGTTGCCTCTCGTAATAATATTATTCTTAATGTTTTCCTTGAATGTCCTCTCTCTCTCTCTCTCTCTCTCTCTCTCTCTCTCTCTCTCTCTCTCTCTCTCTCTCTCTCTCTCTCTCTCTCTTCCTTTCTCTCTCCGTTTGTTTCTCATTTCACTACCTGTTTTGTAATTCTTTGCTCCTTTTATCTCAGACTGCGCCCAGTATACCTTCTTTGACTTATTGCAGGCGATACATGTATTGGTCCAAACATTTCTCTGATCTCCTCACTATTTCTTTTGAATTCATCCCATTTTATGTTCATGATTTTTCTTAGACATTTATTTCCAAATGCTTAAAATTTTTTGTTCCACATCTTTGGGTGCTCTCACACTTTCACAGGAATATGTTAGAATTAAAGTAACCTTGGAACTGGAGATTCGTAGTTTGGCTTTATGGTCTATAACTAAGTGATTTTGTGTTTCTGTGTAGTATTGTTTCATTTGTATGTCCTGATGAAGGCTCAATAGCCGCAACGTTCACTTTTTTATTTTTATTTGTTATATTGTGAAGCTTGCTTGTATACTTTTCGTTCGGCTTTATATCTTTTCTTCATATTTTATTAGGGCTTTTACAGACTGTTGTTGCTTTGAATCATAATTTCCTGTGTTTTGTCTTTTATCAAAATGACTACTCAAAATAGGTGAAATGTCTCGTTACTTTTACTGGTTTTGTTCTCTAGCGTGACATGTAATATGATCTGTTATTGGTGTCTTTAATATATTTCGTTTCTCACAACTCTTTTGCATTTTTTTTTTTGGCAAGACAGCCGGGGCAGGACCGCAGAGAGAGTGGCAGACAAGGGCGTGAAATGGCGGACAGGGGGGGGGGGGGGGGGGGGGGGGGGGGTGGGGGGGGGGGGGGGGGGATTCCGTAGACGACAATCGTCTTTTTTTTTCTTTTAATTTCTTTGTTATTTTTACTTAACAGAACAATATCATCTGCGAAATCCAGATCTTCCAGTTGTCTATTGTCTAGGCAATGCCATTATTGCCTTTGCAACAATTTTCCATTACCAAATCAATGGCTACTCCAAACAACATGGGAGATAGAATCAGTTTCACAAGTCTGGCTTATTTGTAAGCAGACTATTGGTTCCTCGCGTCGCAGGCAGGTTATTTCCGACTTCTAAGGAAATCTACCTAAATAGTTTACTCTTACGACATGCTTATTGGTGGCAGGCTCTCTCCCATTTCCCCGGGATCGATACGGAGAGATGTGGGGTCAAACCAAAGACCTTTTGATAGGCAGCTGAGCATCCAACCGCTGCGATACTGGGGCTCCTAGAGTGCATTAAAAAATTGCGTTAGAAGTATTGGAGATGAACGAAACAAACTAGTCCGCGCCCCCCCCCCCCTTTTTTTTTTCTTCCCCCAATAAAAGTAAAAAAAAAAAAAAAAAAAATCTAAGACATACTCAAGCTTGTATTGCCGATACACATGCATCCAGAGAGCGCACAAAAGACTGTTTATGAGCATGCGGACATGTCACTGAATGCTTCTTTCGCCTGTTTCGACACGGGAGAAGAGCATCTTCTTCAGGGTGGAACGGCGTCCGTGCCAATAGCTGGCGCTTCACAACCGGTGTCTGTGCTAGGACAGGAATGGTTATCGAGTCGTTAATTAGCTAATTAGCCAGACATTCTTTTGATAGGGAGGGAGAGAGAGAGAGAGAGAGAGAGAGAGAGAGAGAGAGAGAGAGAGAGAGAGAGAGAGAGAGAGAAAGAGAGTGAGAGTTTACACTGACATATACATTGAAGCGGTGGGGTGGGGGGGGGGGAGGATATGCTGATGACACACAGATAAATAGATGTTCAAAAATAATAGCGTGCACATACACACACACAGGCTCGCGCGCGCACACAGAGAGACAAATGTTAATGGAAATCAAATTGAAGGTGGGTTAAAAGAAGTAAAAGAGAAGACATAAAATGACGATAATAATAATAATAATAATAATAATAATAATAATAATAATAATAATAATAATAATAATAATAATAATAATAAAGATAATATTAATAAAAAGAAAAAGAAGAAGAGGAGGAGACGAGGAGGTGGCGGAGGAGGAGAATAAGAAGAAAAAGAAAAAGATGGAGGAGAAGAAGATTATGGGGAAGGCGAAGACGAAGGCTGACGAGGAGTTGGAGAAGAAGAAGGAGGGGGAGGATGAGAAGAAAAATAAGGAGAAGGAGGAAAAAGAACAGAATGAGAAGATGATAATAAAGTAACAAAACTGCTATTTTTAGCATCCCAAAAATACACTTTATCACAAGAGAGCTTTTTCTTTTACCCGTGGCAACAGTTGATGTAAAATGCGGAACGGGCTTGCCATAAAGAAAATGACAATTTCTTCTGTAAGGGTCAAAAGAGGTTACCGAGATAGTTGATATGGCAAGTTGGAGTTCCATAGAAATGCTCTTTTCACAAAGTGCTGTCTCTTTAGAGTAACTTCGTTATGAATTCATTTCTTCTTTTGTCTGTTCATTTTCTTGATTGTGAAAGTGAATTCTAGATAATCTGATAAAATTGGCAATCTACCTAAAAGCTAGAGGTTCTATTATTTGTTTTAGATTCCTAGAAATTTTATAATCGCCATTGTTGTAAATAAGTAAAGTGAAGAATGTAAAGTGTTATTAACCATTATTCTAAATACGTAAAGTGAAGTATGTATAGGAAAGGGCCCTTATTACGCACTTGGCATATGATGCTAGACACAAATTTGTTTAGAGAACTGTGTAGCGGGGCGTGACGAGGAGATAGGGCAGGTACTCAACACTCAAGGAAAAGGCCAGGCAGACACACAGAAGGACTTCTACTGTTCTTCTTCTTCTCCTCCCTTTTAATCCCCCAATGGAGCATAGGCCCGCAACCAACTTACGCCAAGTAGTTCTATTCTTTCGCTCTTGCATGAATTTCTCCTCATGTCTTCCCAAACTTTCTAACTGCATTCTCCAGCTCTCTTCTGCATGTCCCCCCCCCCCACCCCCTTCATTTATTCCTATACACCTGTGCGTTCCAATGCAAAGATATTCTAGTTTTGCTGTTCTCTGGTTTTCTCAGCATGTGTCCTATCCAACGCCAGCGTCTTTTCCTCACCTCTTGGTCCAGTGGCGCTGGCTTAGTTCTCACCCAAAGCTCTACATTAGTGATCCTATTATACCAGTTAATTCCCTCCATTCTGCGCAGTCACCAGTTTATGAATGTCTCTAATGCCAGACGGACACGCAGTAGGACTTCTATTGTTACCATGGACGTTCCGACTCTGCGCTGGCTGCTAAAGGTGACAAAGATGCGCTTATGGGAGTGTCGCAAGTGTTGTGATGTCCAGCTTGTAGTTTGACAGACCATTCAGAACTCAGTGGGTGATGTGGTCAACATCACACCGGCCGCCTTTACTTCTTACAACATTAGCTGGTACATATTCTTCTTCTTCTTCTTCTTCTTCTTCTTCTTCTTCTTTTTTTTCTTCTTCTTCTTCTTCTTCTTCTTCTTCTTCTTCTTCTTCTTCTTCTTCTTCTTCTTCTTCTTCTTCTTCTTCTTCTTCTTCTTCTTCTTCTTCTTCTTCTTCTTCTTCTTCTTCTTCTTCTTCTTCTTCTTTTTCTCCTCTGCCTCTTTCCGTGTTCTCATTAAAGTGTTCAGATGGAGGGGTAAACTGGTGTAATAATCTTGTCCTTGCTCTATCTATTGCATTATGTCAGTTAACCCACGTTGCTTTAAGACTCTTCTGTACTTATTCCGTAATTTGTGGATTCTTCCCCGTTCTCTGTGTCCGTTATATCTCTTCGGCGTGGCTCTCTGTGGCAGTGTGTATCAGTCAACTCACGTCAGATGGCCGAACCATTTCATCTGTTGCGCGACAGAACATGTTTTTACGCTCGTCATGAGATGAGGAACATTGGAGTGCGCATAATAACACAGGGAGACTAAGAACCGTGACGCAGAAGCGCTGATACAAAGAAAACTTCCATTTCCCCGTGTGGGTTCCGGGGCCCCATTGTAGGGAAAACAAGAATAGACCCACTGCCTTCCCAACAGCATGTCGTAAGAGTTGACTAATTGGGGAGCTTCCTTTGAAGTCGGAGTGCATCTGCCGGAGAGGCAAGGAACCAACAGTCTGTATTCAAGAGAATGAGATCTGTAAAACTGATGCACACGCAACACTTAGGTTCTGGAGCAGGACTGCAGTTCAGTAGTGACGAGCAACCATAACCTTCCGCCAGAGTTTACAGCTGGTGAACGCGAAGAAGAAGAAGAAAAAGAAAACTTCCATTTACATATATTTTTCCAGACATGGGCGGGGGGGGGGGGGGGGAGGGGGGTAAGTTGGGGTTTTGGGGGAGGGGGGGGGGCTCATCTCACTTAAACATTGTTAAAATAGAAAAAACAATAGTAAAAATATGCTGAGGGGTAAACATGCAATATTTGTTAACAAATAAATAATATGATGTGTCTAAACAGAAACTTCAAACGTAAACATTTAAATCACAGTCATGATGGGAAAAAAGGGGGGTGGGGGGAGGCCTTGAGGGTAGGAGCCCCAGGATATTTGAACCTGCTATAATGTTTAAAATGGTATAAGATAGCGAATGCGTATCTTTTGATCTGCATACATTTATTAACATCGATGATGATAAGAACTGTGTATTTTTTAAATTGTGAAACCGGGTGATTATTGTAACCCTCTGATGCAGTTTCTTCCATGGAATAATTCCAAATAACCGTATTTGTATTTCAAATAATTGTTCTACTCTCCCATCCGCCATCTTACCCACGTGCCTGGGCTTATTAGAACGGAAACCTGCGTCTCGTCTTTGAGCTTATAATATACAGAGGCAGTCGCGCATGCGCGACGTGGCACACGACTTCCTGTTTTGGAAATGCTTTTTCTGTGAGAGGAACTGAGTTTTCGTTAAATGGCCTGATCAAGAAGAATGTCTAGACCTTCGTGTGTGTGTGTGTGTGTGTGTGTGTGTGTGTGTGTGTGTGTGTGCACTCGTGTGCGTGTGTGTGTGCACTCGCGTGTGTGTGTGTGTGTGTGTGTGTGTGTGTGTGCACTCGCGTGCGTGTGTGTGTGTGCGTATGTTTGCTCTCAGTAGATTGAAAGTGGTCGATTTTTTGCTTTGTTTTTCGTCAATGGGTGGAAGGATTTTAAGACTCGATAACATCCATTAAATTTACTTGTTTGGCTTTTATTAGTTGGGTGGGGGAGAACATCTTTTCAAACAAGTAAAGTTTCCGTGCGGGTTCCTGGGCCCTATTATAGGGAAAACAAGAATAGACCAACTGCCTACCAAAAAGCATGTCGTAACAGTCGACTAATTGGGAGCTTCCTTTAAAGTCAGAGTTCATCTGCCTGAGAGGCAAGGAACGAGCAGTCTCCATAAAAAGGAATCAGGTCTGTAAAACGGATACACACGCAACACTCAGGTTCTGGAACAGGACTGCAGTCTATAAGTGGATGAACAAATAGAACTTTCTGCCAGAGTTTACAGCTGGTGAACGCGAGGAAGAAGAAGACAGACGTATCAGCTTCCGTCTGGTGATGTGGTCAAAATAACGCCAGCCGCCTTTACTTCCCAGGACTACCAGGTACATATTTAACACGGCCCGCTCCCGCAGTGCCGCTGGAGCTGGTCGTGACATTGAAGAGTGGGTCGACCGGGAAGCCAAGGTTATTTGTGTGTGTATGTGTGTGTTTATGTGTGTGTGTGTGTATGTGTGTGTTTATGTGTGTGTTTATGTGTGTGTATGTGTGTGTTTATGTGTGTGTTTATGTGTGTATGTGTGTGTTTATGTGTGTGTGTATGTGTGTGTTTATGTGTGTGTTTATGTGTGTGTATGTGTGTGTTTATGTGTGTGTTTATGTGTGTGTTTATGTGTGTGTTTATGTGTGTGTGTATGTGTGTGTGTGTTTATGTGTTTATGTGTGTGTTTATGTGTGTGTATGTGTGTGTTTATGTGTGTGTATGTGTGTGTTTATGTGTCTGTATGTGTGTCTGTATGTGTGTGTTTATGTGTGTGTATGTGTGTGTTTATGTGTGTGTTTATGTGTGTGTGTATGTGTGTGTATGTGTGTGTATGTGTGTGTTTATGTGTGTGTGTTTATGTGTGTGTGTTTATGTGTGTGTTTATGTGTGTGTTTATGTGTGTGTATGTGTTTATGTGTGTGTTTATGTGTGTGTATGTGTTTATGTGTTTGTATGTGTGTGTATGTGTGTGTTTATGTGTGTGTGTATGTGTATGTTTATGTGTGTGTATGTGTTTGTTTATGTGTGTGTTTCTGTGTGTGTGTATGTGTGTGTGTATGTGTGTGTTTATGTGTGTGTTTATGTGTGTGTGTGTTTATGTGTGTGTTTATGTGTGTGTTTATGTGTGTATGTGTTTATGTGTGTGTTTATGTGTGTGTATGTGTTTATATCTGTGTGTGTATGTGTGTGTTTATGTGTGTGTTTATGTGTGTGTATGTGTATGTTTATGTGTGTGTGTGTTTATGTGTGTGTATGTGTGTGTATGTGTGTGTTTATGTGTGTATGTGTGTGTTTATGTGTATTTATGTGTGTGTTTATGTGTGTGTGTATGTGTGTGTGTTTATGTGTGTGTATGTGTGTGTTTAAGTGTGTGTGTATGTGTGTATGTGTGTGTATGTGTGTGTTTATGTGTGTGTTTATGTGTGTGTTTATGTGTGTGTTTATGTATGTGTGTGTGTTTATGTGTGTGTGTGTTTATGTGTGTGTATGTGTGTGTGGAAATAGTGCCCGGCTCCGTCAGGACCTGAATTCACGACCTTCGGATTCGCAGAAGATCATCTAGCCGCTACACGACGGCGGCTCATTTCACACACACACACACAAAACCATAACCAAAAATCTTGCTTTGGAGTTGACATTTTAGGCAGACCACCATGATTCTTCCGCGAACCATTGGTTGAACAAGACTGGAGTAGTTGTCTGTCTGTCTGTCTGTCTGTCTGTCTGTCTGTCTGTCTGTCTGTCTGTCTGTCTGTCTGTCTGTCTGTCTGTCTGTCTGTCTGTCTGGCTGGCTGGCTGGCTGGCTGGCTGGCTGTCTGGCTGGCTGGCTGGCTGTCTGTCTGTCTGTCTGTCTGTCTGTCTGTCTGTCTGTCTGTCTGTCTGTCTGTCTGTCTGTCTGTCTGTCTGTCTGTCTGTCTGTCTGTCTGTCTGTCTGGCTGATTGTTTGGGCGATTGACCGCTTGACTGATGTGTTAATTTATTAGTTGTTTGGTTAATTGGTTGACTGGTTAGGTGGTTACTTTGCAATTAGCTGGTTGTTTAGTCAGCTGGTTAGACGGTTGGCTGGTTAGCTGGTTAGATGTTTAAATGATCAGCTGGTTGGCTGGTTAACTCGTCAGATATTTAATTTGTTAGCTATCTAGATGTTTGATTGGTAAGCTCGTTAGCTAATTGATTGTTTAGCTAGTTAGCTGATTGATTGGTTTGCTCATTAGATCTTTGATTGTTCAGCTGGTTAGATTTTTTGGTTGGTAAGCTTGTTAGATGTTTGATTGGTTAGCTGCTTAGATTTTTGGTTGGTTAGCTGGTTAGATGTTTGATCGGTTAGCTGGTTAGATGTTTGATTGGTTAGCTGCTTGATTGGTTAGCTGGTTAGCTGATTGATTGGTTAGCTAGTTAGTTACCTCATTAGGTGTTTGATTGGTTAGCTGGTTAGAATTGTTGTTGGTTAGCTGGTTAGATGTTTGATTGGTTAGTTGTTTTTTTGTTTTTTTTTTGGGTACTGTCTAGCCAACGGGTTTATTGCTTGTTTGATTAAATGATTCGTAAGCTGATTGATTGATCGATCTCTTCTGATTTGTGTTTTGGCAGGCTGAATAGTCCTTTGTTAACTTAGCTGTTTTTTGTTTTAAATCGTTTTCTTAAATATTTTTGTTACCATGATATACATGATCAGAGAGACTGATCTTTAATTCTCAAACTCGAAGCACTGGTGTTGAGTTCGTCTGAACATCCTAAAGGGTTCCTATCTACCCTTAGGTTGTTGTACAAGGGTTCATCCTGGTCTACTTATTGAGTACAGTCTACGTGGGAGATGTTGCAGAGACTAAAATAGGGCATCCTGTGATTTAGGATGTCAGGCTGTGAACTAGACAGACTCCGAATCAAGACAGACAGACTGTTAAACAGGAGAGCCAGACTGTGTGTGGGGGGGGGGGGGAGGGAGATAGGCACATTAGGAGACAAGATATGCAGACTGTGAAACAAGATTTCCAGACTATGAAACAAGACAACAGACGGGGAAAAAAAGAAAGGGAGACTGGGAAGCGAGTTAGACACTGTTAAACAATTTAGACTATGAAACAAGAAAGGCAAACTGGGAAACAAAATAGACTTGGAAAAACAAAATTACAAAATATTTAAAAAAAGGCTGAGAAACAAGACAGACCGATTAAGAAAGAAACACGTAAAACAAGAAATACAGATTTAGAAACAAGATAGAAAGAACGAAATACAAGGCAGAAAATTGAGAAGCCAGATAGGTTGAGAAACAGTATGGAAACACAGCGAACAAGATACATAAAGAGAAAACAGTACTGGAATACTTGGAAATAGGGTAGAAAGACAGTAAAAGAATAAAGTCAAAATGAAAAAAAAAGGAAAAAAAAAAGACAGAAAGGGCAATTAAAAACAGAAGAAAAATAAAAACACACACAAGAAGCAAATAAGAGAACCAGGTGGGACAGAGAGAAACAAGAAAGAAATACAGACAACAAAAATGACTGAAAACGCAAACCCACTAGTACAAATAAAAAATACCGGACTCGCAGGCTAACAAAAATGATAATACCGTAGGGCCATTTTATCCCGACTTCATCCAGACAGGACTTAATGCTGGCGGTATCAGCCACTCGAATAGGTTATTGATGCTGCAGAAAGGGCCCTGTAATGACCCGGAGATGACCATCTTAAGACGATAGTCAAGTTAAGGTCTGTCTTGTATTCAGGTGCCGTGTGCCATAAATCGAGCCCACGGTCGAGTGTTGCTAAGATCTGACAAGATTAGGGACGAACTCACAGAAACATAAACAACGTGGAAATCAGTGAGGGGTCGATGGCAAATCATGAACATTTTGCTGCAGTGGTCTGGCGTTTCGGTTTGTGTCTGTTGTTTGCTGGTTGTCTCTGTTCGTGCTGGGACTTCTTTTGGTCTGTGGGTTTCATAGCCGCGTGTGAGTTTTAGGGCTTCGTTTTTGTTGCTGTTTTCTTGGTGATATTTTTGGTCCAGTTTTTTTTTAATGACCCTTCCTTGTCGTTTGCTCCGTTATTTAATTTTTTTCTTCTTCTGCTTTTTCTTCTTCTATTCTTGTTCTTCTTCTTTTCTTCTTCTTCTTCTTCTTCTTCTTCTTCTTCTTCTTCTTCTTCTTCTTCTTCTTCTTCTTCTTCTTCTTCTTCTTCTTCTTCTTCTTCTTCTTCTTCTTCTTCGTCGTCGTCGTCGTCGTCTTCTTCTTCTTTTTTTCTTTCTTTCTTTCTTTCTTTCTTTCTTTCTTTCTTTCTTTCTTTCTTTCTTTCTTTCTTTCTTTCTTTCTTTCTTTCTTTCTTTCTTTCTTTCTTTCTTTCTTTCTTTCTTTCTTTCTTTCTTTCTTTCTTTTCTTTCTTTCTTCTTCTTTTCTTTCTTTCTTTCTTTCTTTTTCTTTCTTTTTTTTTTCTTTTCTTTTTTCTTTCTTTTTTTTTTCTTTCTTTCTTTCTTTCTTTCTTTTCTTTTTCTTCTCTTTCTTCTTTCTTTCTTTCTTTTCTTTCTTTCTTTCTTTCTTTCTTTCTTTCTTTCTTTCTTTCTTTCTTTCTTTCTTTCTTTTCTTTCTTTCTTCTTTCTTTCTTTCCTTTCTTTCTTTCTTTCTTTCTTTCTTTCTTTCTTCTTCTTTTCTTTCTTTCTTTCTTTCTTCTTTCTTTTCTTTCTTTCTCCTTCCCAAACTCGCCGTCGTAGTCATCGTCGTTGTCGTCATCTCCTTGGTCTTCTTCTTCTTTACTTCTTCTTTTTTTTCTTCTTCTTCTTCTTCTTCTTCTTGTTTTTTCTTCTTCTTCTTCTTCTTCTTCTTCTTCTTCTTCTTCTTCTTCTTCTTCTTCTTCTTCTTCTTCTTCTTCTTCTTCTTCTTCTTCTTCTTCTTCTTCTTCTTCTTCTTCTTCTTCTTCTTCTTCTTCTTCTTCTTCTTCTTCTTTTTCTTCTTCTTCTTCTTCTTCTTCTTCTTCTTCTTCTTCTTCTTCTTCTTCTTCGTAGGTTCTTCTTCTTCTTCTTTCTTCTTCTTCTTCTTCTTCTTCTTCTTCTTCTTCTCTTCTTCTTCTTCTTCTTCTTCTTCTTCTTCTTCTTCTTCTTCTTCTATCTTCTCTTCTTCTTTTCTTATTCTTCTCTTGTCTTGTTTCTTCTTCTTCTTCTCTTCTTCGGCTTCTTCTTCTTCTTCTTTCTTCTTCTTTTCTTTCTTCTTCTTCTTTTCTCTTCTTCTTCTTCTTCTTCTTCTTCTTCTTCTTTCTTCTTTCTTCTTCTTCTTCTTCTTCTTCTTCTTCTTCTTCTTTCTTCTTCTTCTTCTTCGTCTTCTTCTTCTTCTTCTTCTTCTTCTTTCTTCTTCTTCTTCTTTTCTTTTCTTCTTCTTATTCTTATTCTTCTTCTTCTTCTTCTTCTTCTTCTTCTTCTTCTTTTTCTTCTTCTTTCTTCTTCTTTCTTCTTCTTCTTCTTCTTCTTCTTCTTCTTCTTCTTCTTCTTCTTCTTCTTCTTCTTCTTCTTCTTCTTCTTCTTCAGTTTCTGCTTCTTCCACGTTCGTTCTTAAAAAGTAGATGCTACGTTGTGCTATCTATTGTTTACATCTAGGCTGCGATATCTGCATATTTCAGTCCAGTAATCCGATTTCCTCGATCTCTTTTTTGTCACCTTTTACGACATGATTGTTTGGGTGCAGTGAGTGTACTCTTTTTCTCCAAAATTTGGCCCCCGGAACCCAAACTGGAAAAATGGAAGATGAAGATAATGATACGTAGCAAAATTATAGCATGTTACAGATATGACGTGGGGTAGAACAGCGGATTCGAAGTTAGTGATTGCGTTTATCAGTTGCATAGACCTCAGTGGAACTAGAGTTCAGTTGTTTACGTTAAAAAAAAAAAAAACCTTAACTGTTTTCTAAGCTTTGGGGCAGTGGTACAAGCTTCTCTCCTTGGGAGAGATTGTGGTCTCAGCACGTTGTACTCCCAGAGTCAGTGGGGGAGGGGTTGGGGGGGGGGGGGGGGGGGGGGGGGGTTACGCTGCATCCATCTTTCGTTATAAACGCGACATTAAGAAAAAGACAGTCCATAGAGAAAGTTCTAGTAAAGTTAAGACAGGCAAACGTTTACACTTTAAGGCAAACTAGCATATAGATGAACAGATGTCCGTACGATGAGGCTTCAAATAGAAACATAATAAGTGTAATAGAAATTACAACAAAAATGTAATTGTGATGTAACCTGTCAGTACTGTTGTTAAGGATGTCAAGAGTGTTAGGCACGTAACATTTACGGTGTAGTCGAGCACGGTGACGTCATAGTGACAGTTTCAAGAGGGCCACCCCACCTTTACAAGATAAATGAAGTGGCAGGTAGGTAGGCAAGCAGACAGAATTGAAGAAATCGTCATCATCATCATGATCACTAAATTGCTGACTGGTGCAGGCGATCATGCCTCTACATAACATTGATCGCGTGAGCAAATGCTGATCTGCTGGTGACTTCTGCTACCAACAATGATAAACTGCATTTCTAATGTCGGAATCTTTGTGTTAGCACTTAGGATGGCTTCCGTTTGCTTTAATGCGTGAGTATGCTAGACATGCTGAGACAGCAGTGTCAATATTTCCAGAATGGACTGTGATAAATATTCGGTGTGTTTTTCGTTGGCACAGGAGCGGAGCAAAGATGGGTTGACCAGTTTGCTATGAAGCTGAAACTAAGACTACCAGACTGCTAGACTATCAGACTGCTAGACAACCAGACTGCTAGACTACAAGACTGCTAGACTACCAGACTGCTAGACTACCAGACTACCAGACTGCTAGACTACCAGACTACCAGACTGCTAGACTACCAGACTACCAGACTACCAGACTACCAGACTACCAGACTGCTAGACTATCAGACTGCTAGACAACCAGACTGCTAGACTACCAGACTGCTAGACTACCAGACTGCTAGACTACCAGACTACCAGACTACCAGACTACCAGACTACCAGACTACCAGACTGCTAGACTACCATACTGCCAGACAACCAGACTGCCAGACTACCAGACTACCAGACTGCTAGACTACCAGACTGCTAGACTACCAGACTACCAGACTACCAGACTGCCAGACTACCAGACTGCCAGACTGCTAGACTACCAGACTACCAGACTACCAGACTACCAGACTACCAGACTGCTAGACTACCAGACTACCACATGCTATCTCCAACATCATGTATCAGTTCCTGTGCTGACACCCTGCCGGGCCATGACAACATGTTGTCAATAACTTTCTCGCGTTGTCTTCTTCTGACAGAAATAGTGCATATACGCAGACAGTTGAAGAAACAGACATGTACTATCAGATAAAAACAAATCGACAGACAAACAGACAGACAAAGACGGACATGCAGTCATAGACAACCAGATAAGCATGTAAACATACAGACTTACCGATCATATTTGTACAGGCTGGTTTGCTAACTAACTGACAGTTCGACAGATAAAGGCAGACATGTAGACACTACATACTTACTCACACAAATCCTGACATACCGATACAGACAGACATATTTACCGACAGACACACATGCAGATAAAGATAGTCATGCATACATACACACACTTACCCACAGAAAGATAGACACGCATACACACACACACACTTACACACAGAAAGATAGACATGCATACATACCTACACTTACCCACAGAAAGATAGTCATGCATACATACCCACACTTACCCACAGAAAGATAGTCATGCATACATACACACACTTACCCACAGAAAGATAACATGCATACATACACACACTTACCCACAGAAAGATTGTCATGCATACATACACACACTTACCCACAGAAAGATAACATGCATACATACACACACTTACCCACAGAAAGATAGACATGTATACATACACACACTTACCCACAGAAAGATAGACATGCATACATACCCACACTTACCCACAGAAAGATAACATGCATACATACACACACTTACCCACAGAAAGATAGACATGCATACATACACACACTTACCCACAGAAAGATAACATGCATACATACACACACTTACCCACAGAAAGATAACATGCATACATACACACACTTACTCACAGAAAGATAGTCATGCATACATACACACACTTACCCACAGAAAGATAACATGCATACATACACACTTACCCACAGAAAGATAACGTGCATACATACACACACTTACCCACAGAAAGATAGACATGCATACATACACACACTTACCCACAGAAAGATAACATGCATACATACACACACTTACCCACAGAAAGATAGACATGCATACATACACACACTTACCCACAGAAAGATAGACATGTATACATACACACACTTACCCACAGAAAGATAGACATGTATACATGCACACACTTACCCACAGAAAGATAGTCATGCATACATACACACATTTACCCACAGAAAGATAGTCATGCATACATACACACACTTACCCACAGAAAGATAGTCATGCATAAATACACACACTTACCCACAGAAAGATAGTCATGCATACATACACACACTTACCCACAGAAAGATAGACATGCATACATACACACACTTACCCACAGAAAGATAGTCATGCATACATACACACACTTACCCACAGAAAGATAGTCATGCATACATACACACACTTACCCACAGAAAGATAGACATGTATACATACACACACTTACCCACAGAAAGATAGTCATGCATACATACACACACTTACCCACAGAAAGATAGTCATGCATACATACACACACTTACCCACAGAAAGATAACGTGCATACATACCCACACTTACCCACAGAAAGATAACGTGCATACATTCACACACTTAACAACAGAAAGATAGACATGCATACATACATACACTTACCCACAGAAAGATAGACATGCATACATACATACACACACTTACCCACAGAAATATAGACATGCATACATACATACACACACTTACCCACAGAAAGATAACGTGCATACATACACACACTTACCCACAGAAAGAGAGTCATGCATACATACACACACTTACCCACAGAAAGATAGTCATGCATACATACACACACTTACCCACAGAAAGATAGACATGCATACATACACACACTTACCCACAGAAAGATAACGTGCATACATACACACACTTACCCACAGAAAGATAGTCATGCATACATACACACACTTACCCACAGAAAGATAGACATGCATACATACACACACTTACCCACAGAAAGATAGTCATGCATACATACCCACACTTACCCACAGAAAGATAACGTGCATACATTCACACACTTACCAACAGAAAGATAGACATGCATACATACATACACTTACCCACAGAAAGATAGACATGCATACATACATACACACACTTACCCACAGAAATATAGACATGCATACATACATACACACACTTACCCACAGAAAGATAACGTGCATACATACACACACTTACCCACAGAAAGATAGTCATGCATACATACACACACTTACCCACAGAAAGATAGTCATGCATACATACACACACTTACCCACAGAAAGATAGACATGCATACATACACACACTTACCCACAGAAAGATAACGTGCATACATACACACACTTACCCACAGAAAGATAGTCATGCATACATACACACACTTACCCACAGAAAGATAGACATGCATACATACATACACTTACCCACAGAAAGATAGACATGCATACATACATACACTTACCCACAGAAAGATAGACATGCATACATACATACACTTACCCACAGAAAGATAGACATGCATACATACATACACTTACCCACAGAAAGATAGACATGCATACATACACACACTTACCCACAGAAAGATAGACATGCATACATACATACACTTACCCACAGAAAGATAGACATGCATACATACATACACACACTTACCCACAGAAAGATAGTCATGCATACATACACACACTTACCCACAGAAAGATAGACATGTATACATACACACACTTACCCACAGAAAGATAGACATGTATACATACACACACTTACCCACAGAAAGATAGACATGCATACATACACACACTTACCCACAGAAAGATAGACATGCATACATACACACACTTACCCACAGAAAGATAACGCATACATACACACACTTACCCACAGAAAGATAGTCATGCATACATACACACACTTACCCACGGAAAGATAGTCATGCATACATACACACACTTACCCACAGAAATATAGACATGTATACATACACACACTTACCCACAGAAAGATAGACATGTATACATACCCACACTTACCCACAGAAAGATAGACATGCATACATACACACACTTACCCACAGAAATATAGACATGTATACATACACACACTTACCCACATAAAGATAGTCATGCATACATACACACACTTACCCACAGAAAGATAGTCATGCATACATACACACACTTACCCACAGAAATATAGACATGTATACATACACACACTTACCCACAGAAAGATAGACATGTATACATACACACACTTACCCACAGAAAGATAGTCATGCATACATACACACACTTACCCACAGAAATACAGACATGCATACATACACACACTTACCCACAGAAATATAGACATGCATACATACACACACTTACCCACAGAAAGATAGTCATGCATACATATACACACTTACCCACAGAAAGATAACATGCATACATACACACACTTACCTACAGAAAGATAACATGCATACATACACACACTTACCCACAGAAATATAGACATGCATACATACCCACACTTACCCACAGAAAGATAACATGCATACATACCCACACTTACCCACAGAAAGATAACATGCATACATACACACACTTACCCACAGAAAGATAGACATGCATACATACACACACTTACCCACAGAAAGATAACATGCATACATACCCACACTTACCCACAGAAATATAGACATGCATACATACACACACTTACTCACAGAAATATAGACATGCATACATACACACACTTACCCACAGAAATATAGACATGTATACATACACACACTTACCCACAGAAATATAGACATGCATACATACACACACTTACCCACAGAAAGATAACATGCATACATACACACACTTACCCACAGAAATATAGACATGTATACATACACACACTTACTCACAGAAATATAGACATGCATACATACACACACTTACCCACAGAAAGATAACATGCATACATACACACACTTACCCACAGAAATATAGACATGCATACATACACACACTTACCCACAGAAAGATAGACATGCATACATACACACACTTACCCACAGAAAGATAGACATGCAAACATACACACACTTACCCACAGAAAGATAGACATGCATACATACACACACTTACCCACAGAAAGATAGTCATGCATACACAGACAGCCATACTGGTTTTGAGGTTTTGAACAACGGATCAACATCATGGCACACGGGTGTAACCCATAAGTGCTCCGTTCTTCTTCTAACTCAAGTCTGAGTCCGAAGAAGCTCAGCACAGTGCACAAGCTCTTTAGCACCGGCGAGGATCCTGAAATACTTTTGGTAGATCGTTAACTCAAAATTTTGCACGGGCAGCGCCGTTAGGTTACTTTTTTCGATTTCCAACTGCCAAGGGATGTTTTTTTACGTGCGCAACAATTCACACGGGCGTCCGATCTCATTACCCAGAGATTAGTTGCGTATCCTTTACAGGACGTTGCAGAACCAACCTTAACAGCCCCTGGCTGATGTGTTTTTTTCTTGGCAAATACGTCCAGTAGTTTGCCATTGCTTTCCGGACGATCGGCTTTCTTGATACCATTGTCGAAACCAGCGCAATGCGCATGGCCCTTAGCTGGGATCAAACCCGAAATCTAGGCATTACGAAGAGTCACTACCCAGAGACCAGGGCGAATTACTAGAAGTCCAAGTCCACGGGAAAAAATCCCAGCCTTTAACGGGGATTAAACCCGGAACCTCTAGCACTCGAGGCTTACACCATGCCGACACGTGTACGCCTTGCCACAGGCAGGCAAACATACAGACAGATCGAAAGATACAGACAGACAAACAGAGTGACAGACACAGAGAGATGGATATCAGACACATGTACACAGCGACAGAAGGACAGGCATAGACTGACATTGGATACAGACAGACATGCCGACACAGGCAAACTGACCTACCAAAGGACATAGACAGACTATTCAACAGACAGACAGACAGACAGACAGACAGACGGATGGACGGACGGACGGACGGACGGACGGACGGACGGACGGACGGACGGACGGACGGACGGACGGACAGACAGACAGACAGACAGACAGACAGACAGACAGACAGACAGACAGACAGACAGACAGACAGACAGACAGACAGACAGACAGACAGACAGACCTAGACATACATATAGAAAGACAGTCCTGGGCAAGGGAAATCGAACTGGCTACCACACAAGAGCGGATACCGGAGTTCTTAAAGAGCCCTTATGGTCCAATGCTGTGGAGAACCTAATCCCGCAGCATCGATTCACTGAGGCAGGCGGTATCAGGGTCAGTCTCCTGTAAGCAACCACCCATCATCGGCACTGCTGTTCTGTGTTTTCTTTAGTATCATCATCATCATCATCAGCAACAATATCATCAGCATCATCATCACCATCGTCGTTGTCATCGCTGCTTTATCATCATCATCTTTATTGTCATCGTCATCATCGTTTTGTCGTCGCTATCGTCATCATCATACTCCCCTTGTGGATTTCCGATTCCCCTATTTTTAAAGAGGAAAAAATGAATAGACTCACTCCCCCCCCCTCACCCCCCCCCCACCCCACAGACAAGCATGTCGTAGAATACGACGAGTCAGACTGGGTTTTTTAAAGTCTGGGTGCATGTACTTGAGAGTTGAGTCACCGACAGTCTGCACTGTGCACACAAATAATCCAGATCTGTAAAGCGGACATGCACGCAAAACTCAAGTTTCGAAGCCATACTGAAGCAAAGAAGTGAACCGACAATCAGATCTTTCCGCTGGAGCTTACAGCCGGTGAACGAAAAGAAGAAGAAAATCATCATCCTCATTGTCGCCACCACCACCGTTAACCATCCTCTTTATCAATATCTCATGACCGATAATTAGCATCATAATCACTATCACCTTTACTATCATCATCACTGGTGTTATCATCATCGCAATATCACTACTATCACCTTTATCATCATCGTGATCATCATCATCACTAGTATTATCGTCATCGCAGTGTCACGACTATTATTGTTATCATCACGCTTATCATCAAAGTATTTTCGTACTGTCATCATCAGTGTCATTGTTATCATCATTAGAGTCATTATTATCAACATGAATATTTACACAATCGTCATCACTGAAATCTGACACCGTTGTTATCACCACTATTACCACTATCACCTCTATCACCTCTATCACCTCTATCACCACTATCACAACTATCACCTCTATCACCACTACTACCACTATCTCCACTATCACCACTATCACCACTATCACCACTATCCCCTCTATCACCACTATCACCACTATCACCACTATCACTGCTATCACCACTATCACCTCTATCACCACTATCACCTCTATCACCACTATCACCACTATCACCTCTATCACCACTATCACCACTATCACCACTATCACCACTATCACCTCTGTCACCACTATCACTACTATCACCACTATCACCACTATCACCGTCGTCGATATCAGAATCGTCACCATTTTACTCACCAGTATGATTATTAATATTATTAATTTAAACACTATAATGTACTTTATTATTATTGATAATTTTATCATTATAATCATAAGAATAGACCCACTGCCCCCTCCCCCACAAGCATGTCGTAAAAGACTAATAATGAGAGATGTTTCTTTGGAAGTCGTAGTACATCTACCTTATAAGCGAGGAACCAACATTCTGCATACTTCTTACAGTCTGTAAAGCGTTGGCAGTCATGTATATCCACAACCTTCTATCTCGTGTACGTTCAGTCACATCTGACACAGAAGATGTTCCATTCCACGATGTCCCACTGTCCAGCATCTTCTCCCTTGGTTTTCCTCTTTTGCCCTCCAGCTTTGCCATTGTGACGATGTACTCCAGTTTTCTCCTTCACATCACATGACCAAAAGAATGTAGATTGTCTCCCTCTGGCGCGGGCCATCAGTTCTCTTGGTGAACCAGCTTCTTTAAGACGTCCTTATTCTGTCCAGGGCAATGACAACAGCTCACAGAAGCCAGCTGCAGGCCTCGGAAATGAGATACCTGAGAAAGGTGGTCCAAGTGACAAGAAGGGACAATGTCCGCAATCAGACAATACGTCAAGATCTTGATACCCAGCCCTTACTAACCCGAGTGGATCAGTCACAGTTACGATGGTTTGGACATGTATGCAGAGTGGGAGAAAATCGGCCACCATGGCAGGCATGGGAGGCTAAGAACCAGGGAACCAGACCTCCAGGACGACCCAGGGTGCGCTGGGAAGACAACATCCGACAGTCTCTAACTGACAGAGGACTGGAATGGAACAAAGCCAGAAAGAAAACTGCTGATAGAGACGTCTGGCGATCTCTCTGGCAAACCTCTACACCCCAAGGTAGAAGAGGAGCGACTAAGTAAGTAGTAAGTAAGTAAGTGTTCTCGTCATTTATCTACTAGCCCACATTTCCGTCGCTTACACAAAATCAGGTTTTTTTGTTCCTAGAAAATAAAGGTGACGGTACTCACGGCAAAGCGTCTAAAAAGGTGCCAGTACTGCTCATCACAATATATCTATTACAGTAGTGCTAAATAAAAAGAAGAAGAAGAAGAAAAAGAAGAAGAAGAAGGAGTAGAAGAAGAAGAAGAAGAAGAAGAAGAAGAAGAAGAAGAAGAAGAAGAAGAAGAAGAAGAAGAAGAAGAAGAAGAAGAAGAAGAAGAAGAAGAAGAAGAAGAAGAAGAAGAAGAAAAAGAAGAAGAAGAAGAAGAAGAAGAAGAAGAAGAAGAAGAAGAAGAAGAAGAAGAAGAAGAAGAAGAAGAAGAAAGCTGAACCTCCCTAGGATCGCACATTAAGCTATTAACATCCGGTGACCCAAAGTGCATAGTGTTATCATTAGGATGAGAATCCTTCAGGAACAAATCCCATGAACCCCGTTCAAACCATAAGTTTTTATCCTCTCCTCTCCAACCCCAAAGTTACAAACTAACCTAAAGTGCTGGCGGAATGATTGTCAGATGAAGTGGCCCCTAGGGGTCAGTAAACACATTTCAAGATGACAAAAATTGATAATTCCTTGATGCAGGCTGGACAAATATTTCGTTTCTTATCCTTCATAGCTATCATCGTTGTTGTTATCGTCTACTGTTATCATAACAGTTATCACTACTGTTATCTATACTGTTATCTCTACTGTTATCTCTACTGTTATTCTTCCACTCCCACTCAAACTTCCGCAAAATTTCTCAAATTAAAGTCCTATAGAATACCCACAAGACCTGGCTCCACATATTTCACTCTATCAGCGACACGAAAGGGAGGTAAATGCACCAGCGAATCATTGAGTAACTCAGAAACTCAGACACGCCAGAATCAATACAACTAACAGAACAGCCGGGAACCTCGATCTCGCTCCCGAAGGCGTGTCTTCTGATGCCAGGGAACATATAAAAGGACACTGCTGGGCCTCGGAATCCTACGTCCAGTATCTCCTCATACTTACGTCAGGTTGTTTATAAAGTTTTTTAAAGTGAGTTTTTGAAAGTTCTAAGGGAGACAACTTTAATCTTTTAACTGTAAACAGATAAAATAAAAAATTAAGCATAAACTGTGAGCAGAACTTTATAGTTAACAAAAAAGGCTGTCACATCGATCGCTAAAAGCAGCAGACGAAACAATATTTGCATTAGAAGACCAAGAAACGGTATATCAACAGATACAAGCGGGAAACAAATGGAGCTGTCAAGAATTGTCGCCCTTTCAGTCGTCATTCTGTGCGTTTTTGCTGCAAATGAAGAGGTAAGAAAATAGAAATGATTGTGGCGAAGAAATGTTTTAGGAGTTCAAAGATTATGGCGTTTTTCTTGTTCTTAAAGTGTGGGCAATTGGTTTAAATATTTGTAATGGCTTTTCCAAATGGTGATCTTTGACAATTTCTTAAGTGCAAATAATCGAAGAACATTTTAATAGAATATTTGTCGTGATGTTGTCTTTGCCTCCTTGTTCTTCTTCTTTTTCTTCTTCTTCTTCTTCGCCTGCTTTCTTCGCCTCTTTCTCATCCTCTGCTCTTTATTCCTTTCATTTCTTCTGTCCCTTTAGCTCCTTTTCTTCTTCTTCTTCTTCTTCTTCTTCTTCTTCTTCTTCTTCTTCTTCTTCTTCTTCTTCTTCTTCTTCTTCTTCTTCTTCTTCTTCTTCTTCTTCTTCTTCTTCTTCTTCTTCTTCAAGTTTTTTTCTCTTCCACAGAAAGAGGAAACAGAAAGCACTCTTGTCATTAAACGCCGAGCTATTCTATCATTTACCATCGCGGTCAGCTCACCCTTTAACCACCACAGTTGACCTCATCATTCTTTTAACTAAAATCACCTCGCAATTTCCCCATATTTCTTCATCATTTCATTGTCATTTATCCAAGCTCCCCGTGTGGGTTCCGGGGCCCTTTTATATGGAAAATAAGAATAGACCCACTGCATACCCCAAAAGCATGTCGTAAGAGTCGGCTAATTGGGAGCTTCCTTTGAAGTCGGAGAGGCAAGGAACCAGCCATCTGCATACAAATGAGCCAGATCTGTAAAACAGATGCACACGCAACACCCAAGTTCTGAAACAGGACTTCAGTCCAAAAGTGGATGAACAACCAGAACTTTCCGCCAGAGCTTACAGCTGGTGAACACGATGAAGAAGAATTACCCAAACTCCAGCACACTAGTTGAGAAGAAAACGTCAAGCTTTCAATTCCTTATCGAGGAGCATTTCTCCCACTTAAAGCTAGTTCCCAGGTCCACCCATAAAAACATGAAAACCAGGTCATGTACGTTACTATCACTTCCCGTCCTTTTTAGGATGAAATGTGTCGTTATTTGAAGCCATACTCTGGCTCGTGCCAGGGGCCGCAATATAGCCCGGCCATAAATATAGCGTAATGGCTGAACGCGGTTTCTAACCAGCAGCAGATGTCCCGTTAGCGAAAATCTGTATTTTATTACGTCTACATTTGTTTTGTTTCTGTCTTTAGTTCTTTATCAGGTTGTCCGCGCAACAATTCCCCTGTGTTGGTGATGGTCCGCGGGTGTAATCAAGTTGAAGACCAATGGACTAGTCTCACAAGTCTGTCTGTTTGTACATTGTGCGTCTCGTCAGTTAAGTCTTAGATATAACGCGGGATTACCCATCAAAATTATGACCTCTTCCGCAAATTTGAAAAAGTGCAGGACAGCGTGGATAGCCTATGACTTCCATAACGAACACAGGAATACATTTGTTTTTAATACAAAGAGTTATGAATTGAGTACCCAGGCAGGTCACACATTCTTTACTTCTGGTCTTTCCTCTTTTATACATTATTCCATTCATACATAATTTAACAGATGATGATGATAATAATAATGATGATGATGATGATAATGATAATAATGATGATTATGGTGATGATGATAAACATCATCTAATTGTACTTAAAATCCAGTTTGTTGGAGATCTATTGAGTGAACCTTCATTGTGGAGATGGTACATGTTAGACTGATTTTTGTTTCTTTCCAAAACTGCTCCCTTTTCCAGTATTGCAGGGTACAGGACTAACATACTGGCTGTATATCACTTCAAAAGCCCCTAATTTTTCCTTAATGACTGTCATATAGTCCACTACTCATATCAGTATGTTGTTACAAGGAATATGCTTGCTCTGATACTTTTTCTGTTCAATTTTGATTTCCTTACTAGTGCTTAACCATAGTCTTTTAATGCTATTTAAAAAGTATTCTTAATAGAGACGAAAAGACATAATATAAATGCAATCTTCATAGCAAACGTGTGCTATCGGTGTCAGACTTGGACATTGAATCGTTAGTCGACAGATTGTCAACATCGCACATCGACCATTCAGTCCATAAGTGCTCAGATCCGTTCTTCAGTATCTCCCTCAGCATGTAGTAGCTTGCGACACCAGTTCTGTTTAGGTTTATTCTTCCTCTTTGGGTCCCTCTGTAGCGCTCTTGTCTGGCTTCACACATTTTGATGTTATGTTCATATGGTCTTTTCACTGTTGCAGATTCACAGTTTTTACTTGATTCGTTTAATCGAGCCACCTCTCTGAGGGCATTCAGTTTATCAAGCCTGTTCATTGCTCGTCCGTTTCTCACGTTAGCATCACTGCAAGTCTATCAGCTCATTTATTGCCTTTTACACAAGAATATCCAGGAGCAAATATGAAACTGAATTTTGTCAGCCTAGATCTATTCACGGACTCCACCCATGGTCTTCGTATGCAACCCTTCTCGATCTTCTTGAGCATATTCCTTTGGTCGCTGGGAGAGCACTCCCGGGTGAAGGTCTGTGTTTCTAGCCAGGCTATTGCTTTAGTTACTTCCACGACCTCTACAATCAAACTGCTTGCCGTCAAGACGAAGGCACTGCAGTCTTGTTTGACAGTTCTCCTTCTGACCTGAGCCATAAATGCACACGAGCTCCTGACATTTCGAATGACAGACCAGTCTGTGTAGATGATCACATCGCCCTCAGAAGAAATCTCACATATCAAGGCCTGCAGTTCTGCTTCCACACCTGCTGGGTTTTTGTGTGTGTCTGCATTCTCTGTTCAGCCTGACGCATACTTTGAAGAACGTATGGCACTTTGGTGGTACATGAACGCATTCCTCCCTAAGTTCTATGTCCTCAAGTAGACAAACCTTCTTGTATAATAACCTCGCCCTGATCCATCCATGATTTTCCTCTCTTTAATCTGCTGCCTTTCCTTTGATTTCACTGTGCAGTTGGTGTTGTTTGTCGGCACTGACTCGGAGGTAGGCGTGTGCTCGACAGATCACATTGAATAAAAACACACACACAAAAAACCTAACAACCTGAAAAATGAGATGTCTGAGAAAGGCAGTGAACAAAACTAGAAGAGATCCTACCAGAAGAGAAGAAATGACAAGAACAATTGGAACAACACCTATAATTAAATTCATTTGTAAAAAATGGTTTTACCATTTATTGAGAATTAATGCGATGTTGCCAGTAACGAGAGCGTACAACATAAAAGTACAAACACAAGAGGTAAGGGACGACCAAGAACAAGATGGACTGAAGAAGTCATTGATATCTTGAGACATCACACCATACTGGGCAACCGAGCGTGCCCTAGCTCAGAAACTGATAACCTGCGATGCCAAGCGGCAAACAAATGGACAAAAGAAAGGACCCCACATACTCTACTTGTACAGTCAACATTAACCACACTAAAGACTGGCTAACTTGGGAAAAAACGCAACCGAAAAAAAAACCTACCAAATAAATACCTAGATGACATAGCTACATGGCATGAGCATGGCAAGAACACATGCCTGATCCAAGATAACAATGTTCATGTGACTTAACGAATCATGACAGCTAAAATTTGGGTAAATGCAGTTGAACTAAGGTAAGAGATCCCTTTTCACTTCTTTAGACATACAGACCAATCGTCACTTGGTGGGTGATGTGGTCAGCACCACGCCGGCTACCTTTCCTTCCCACGACTGCTGAACCTGATAGCCACTCAAGGGTGCGTCAACCTGGGAGTCAAGGTGATTTTTGGAAGGGAAAT
>CAJHNH020003335.1:952756-972756 GCA_905116865.2 Candidula unifasciata
ATATTTCTAGTTACCCACTATACATTTTGAGCTCTTCGCAAACCTAAAGAATTAACGAGGATGAATTCTCGAATAGGTATACTAAAAATATTTACCGAGACTCAAATTTTTACTGATGAAACTTTTCTGTTTACTTGTCTCAGGTTACCTGAATCAATAAATCCAGATTTTTCAAGTTCTCAGTGAAACGGAAAAATGCATATTTAAGCTGGCCTATGTAATGAGAGGTTGAAATTTCTGAATTAAAAAGATCTAGAAACCATTAGCGATTGTTAGAACGAGCCGTTTTAAATTGATAATTAGGGATAAATTTTGTGAATTTTCTCCTGCAAAATCTCTCGAGTGGGTTTGCTTCTTCCATTTGGTTCATTAGAAGACCTGATAGATGTTTTTTGGTGACGGTTACTACTGGGTTCGAAACTGCGGCTTATAGTAAAAGATAGAAAGGTCTAATCTATTTTTACCAAAGGTGTTTTGGTACATTTTAATTCCTAGCAGCAGACGATCTTCACGATTGTGTTGTTCTATTATATGTCGTATGCGACTCGCTGTCTTGTCCTCCTTTCCATTCTGTCCCGTGCAGTCTTTTCAATATTATGGATTAAATCCAGCTTAACACATCTGACCTCTCAACGATCCGCTCAAGGTTTTACTTGTACGGCCTCGTTTCCTCAGTCCAGTTATTTCTTATTTCAGTGCCTGTTCAGCGTTCTCTGTTTACTTCTCCCAATGATGTGCCTAATGTATGGCTATGCTCTTTTTTTTTTCTCTAACTGTTGACACAAGCATTTGTCCAGCGCACAGGTAAAGGCTACATTAACTATGAGTAAACTTTGCGTGCTTTTTAAAAAATGCAATGGGCATGCTTAAAATGGTAGAGAAAATGTGAATTCGGGGGAGTGGGGGGGGGGGGGTGGAAATGGTTGGTATTTTTGAGAAAATCTGGTCTGATAGGAATCAGTTTCTTTTTATTGTGTGAGGACACTCTGTGGGTAAGAGGAAATGAACGAGCGGATTGGCTTGCTGGCAGGGCCACGGTAGGTACAGGAAAAAGCAATGGATCGTGCGGACATGCTCAATGTTGTCAAGGAGGCAGGACGAGACGATTATTCAGGAGACGATGCTGAGTCGGCAACACTCAAAAGACTGCAAGAACTTTAGTTCATAAGAGGTTTCTTTAAACAGGAACACCATACAGGTAGCCAAAGAAGAATAGTAAGCCAACACAGCGCTGGTGTTTTCAGTAGCCACTCGCTGTGAGATAAACTGAAGATAGGATCTGAGCACCTATGGACTTGTCCGATGTGCAGTGAGGATTATCTGTCGATTAACTAACTAACTAGCTAGCTAACTAACTAACTAACTAACACACAGTCATATGCAGTTAAGGACAACCGGCAGCAGGTCACGCGTGCATCCTTTTCGTCCCCGGAATATCAGTGCACCACATTCACCCTTGACCCTTCCCTAACCCAGTAGACAGAAGGAGTGTTTTCCCTAATAAGGTCCTTATTACGGTCTCTAGATACTAAATCCTCCGTGATCCGTCTCTCAAAGTTGGCGCTTGAACCCCTGAAATACTAAATTAGTGTCGTTAATATTAGAGAGACAGCTGAAATATTTGTTATTTGAAGAGGTATTATTTGCTATTTACAACGTCTTTTTCTGTCTGTCCTTCTGTCTTTCTGTCTTTTTTTTCTGTCTGTCTTTCTGTCTGTCTGTCTGTCTTTTTTTCTGTCTGTCTGTCTTTTTTTTCTGTCTGTCTGTCTGTCTGTCTGTCTGTCTGTCTGTCTGTCTGTCTGTCTGTCTGTCTGTCTGTCTGTCTGTCTGTCTGTCTGTCTGTCTGTCTGTCTGTCTGTCTGTCTGTCTGTCTGTCTGTCTGTCTGTCTGTCTGTCTGTCTTTCCTTTTCTAGTCGTTGCAGAACCAACCCCGTCATTTTTGGCTGCTGTGGGTTTTTTCCTATGAAAATTTCAGAAGTTTGCCATTGACGTCTAAACGGTCAGCTCTCGGTACTACTGTCGAAACAAACGCAAGACAAATCGCCTGCACTAGGATCGAACCCGAAACCCCCGCACTACGAAGCGCGTATGCAACGCCTAAGCCACAGCCACCGATAGTAATAAGCCTGTCATACAAGGTATCTAATTAGTTGTGTATCCTTCAAGTTCGGTGTGCATCTGCCTGAGAAGCAGATAACTAACAGTCTGCGTACAAATAAACCAGATCAGTGAAACAGATGTGCACGCAAAACTCAAGTTCTGGATTTTAAAAAAAGCATAGTCCAGAAATGGTCGAACATCTGGAAATTTACGTCGGAGTTAACAACGGGTGAATGCGAAAATTAAGAATGAAAAAAATTCACTAATATGAAAAAGCTGAATTGAATTCGCAAATTACCCTGTTTTCTAACATTATTAATTACTCATAATTCGATTAACTGTTAATCTATCTGTCCCCCCACACAACGAACGAGGCCACCCTGTTGATATGTGCAGACAATACCCAACACCCAAGTAGCATCTTAAAGAATTAAAATATGTTGATTTTCCCAGTCGAGGAGATATCTCTCTGTTGCCGGCAGGTCCTGGAATCTGAAAGTCAATTAACAAATGTTTTAGAAAGTATCGGAAATTCAGACCAGATGTTGAGAAGCGATGACGTTAAATACACAAGGGAATGGTCGCAAGGAAAGTGGGGCAACAGATACAAGTGTGGAGGAATAAGATTAAATAACTGGAAGTGTTTCTGTCGTTGTAACATAGATATTGGATGATTAGGGTAATGGAGTCTCGCAAAGGCGGCGTCATATGGTGTTTGTCAGTCTGTTATTTTATTTATTCATTAGTCAGTCATCGAATTCACCCGTGCGTCCGTTCTTCTGTCTGTGTGTTGGTCTGTCTGTCAGTCTGTCTGTCTGTCCGTCAGTCTGTCTGTCCATCCGTCTTTATGTCAGTCTGACTGACCTGTCTGACTGTCTGTCTGCCTATCTGTCTGTCTGTCCATTCGTCTTTTTTGTCTGACTGTCTGTCTGTCTACTTACCTATTGTCTGCCTGTCTTTCTGTTTTTCTCTCTGTCTGTTTGTCCGTCTTTTTGACTGTCTCACTGTCCGTTTATCTATCTACCTACCGCCCTGTCTAACTACGTATTTATCCCTCTTTCTGTCGATCTGCTTGTTTGTCTGACAGTTTGTCTTTCTAAGTGACAGAATGTCTTTTGATTGGTCGTTGGTCGGACAGTTGTGTCTCACGTCTGCATGTCTGTCTATCTGCTTTAAAAAAAAATCAACAATGACCTCGCCCTAAGTTAACAAATGTCAACACACACACACAAATGAAGAAGATTAGTTGAGGGTATTCCCACTCACAACGATGATTTTAATTACGATATTGATAATGACTGTCAGCTGTCAAACTTCAGTGGGTCTATATAAAAAGAGGTATAGCACTATGTGACTGATACGCAATTGGCGTGAGAAGAGTCTTTCACTGTTGGTGATCATGTTGCCCTTACTTCCCTAAAGATTTATGGAACTTAGTTTAGGATGGGTTATTCTAAGGGAAAGCTAAAGAACATATAAGGATGCTGATCACTGTATACAAGGTCCAACAATTAATTAATGAGGCTGATTTAATTATGGCCAAGACAAAAATGCCATCTATGAAGCAAAGTATGGAGTCTAAAGAGACAGTATTTATCTATGATCTGGCAACTTTTTATCGCCGATCGATAAACAGACAACAAACAAGCCGCCATTTTGTTGACCTAGTCAGAGGTGCATTGTTATGTAATTAGCACAGAGAAAAAAGCTAACATTAAAGTCTTTTTAAAACTCAGAAAAAGTGCCATTGAAACAGTTGAATTAATGCAACAAGTTTATGGGGATAATTGTTTATCTCGTGCACACATTTTCGGGTCGTATTCACGATTCAACAGTGGTGTGGAAATGATTACAAATGCACATACACCTGGACGCCAAATTTCTATTCGTAATGACGAACTCATTGCAAAAGTCAGAGAACGGATACAGGAAGATCATTGTTTTACTGTGAGGATGATGGCAAAAGAATATAGTGGTAAAAGAGAGACCATTCATAACATTTTTAGTGCAAGATTTGGGCAAGAAAAAAAGTTTCTTGCCGGTTTGTACCACATTCGTTGTCTGGTGACCAAAATCATCAGCAGGTTGAATACCAAGAGATATGATCAAAACAAGTATTTTTTGCCTAAAAACAAGTGTTTGTTCTCAGCCTTCCACCCTCTTTCCCAGATTTGTCTCCCTATGATTATTTTTTATTTCCAAAATTAAAGTTACGATTGACAGGACACTTCTTTAACGATATTGATGACATCCAAAGGTCCGTAACGTCGACTTTAAGGGCCATAACTCCAGAAGAACTACAGAGGTTTTTTCAGTGTTTATTAAATCGTGCCACTTGCTGTATCAATGCACATGGGGCTTACTTTGAATAAGATACTGGTTATATCGCCAGCTGTTAATTATTAAAATTTTTATGAAATTAGTCTCATTACTTGTCGGACCTTTAAATGCACTCCCTTGGGAAAAAAAAAGTTTTGGCAAATGTGAAAAAAAAAAAAAAAATCCAACAGTCTAGATGATGATAATGTTGGTGGCGCTGATAATGATGATGACGCTGATGATGATGGTAAAAACAGTATCAATTGTTTTCGCCTCTTGAGACCCTTTATTACATGCTGAGCAAAAGACCCTAGACTTCTATGGAAATCATGTGGTTAATCTTATACATCTAGACTTCTATCGTAGTCATGTGGTAAATCTTATACATCTAGACTTCTATGGTAGTCATCTAGTTGATCTTATACATCTAGACTTCTATGGTAGTCATGTGGTTTATCTTATACCTCTTGACTTCTATTGTAGTCATGTAGTAAATCTTATACCTCTAGACTTCTATGGACATCATGTGGTTAATCTTATACATCTAGACTTGTATGGACATCATGTGGTTAACCTTATACCTCTCGACTTCTATGGTAGTCATGTAGTAAATCTTTTACCTTTAGACTTCTATGGACATCATGTGGGTTATCTTATACCTCTAGACTTCTTTGGTAGTCATGTGGTTAATCTTATACCTCTAGACTTCTTTGGTAGTCATGTGGTTAATCTTATACCTCTAGACTTCTTTGGTAGTAACGTGGTTAATCTTATACCTCTAGACTTCTATGGTAGTAATGTGGTTGATCTTATACCTCTAGACTTCTATGGTAGTCATGTGGTTAATCTTATACCTCTAGACTTCTATGGTAGTCATGTGGTTAATCTTATACCTCTAGACTTCTTTGGTAGTCATGTGGTTAATCTTATACCTCTAGACTTCTATGGTAGTCATGTGGTTAATCTTATACCTCTAGACTTCTTTGGTAGTCATGTGGGTAATCTTATACCTCTAGACTTCTTTGGTAGTCATGTGGTTAATCTTATACCTCTAGACCTCTATGGTAGTCATGTGGTTAATCTTATACCTCTAGACTTCTATGGACATCATGTGGTAAACCTTATACCTCTAGACTTCTTTGGTAGTCATGTGGTTAATCTTATACCTCTAGACTTCTATGGTAGTCATGTGGTTAATCTTATACCTCTAGACTTCTATGGACATCATGTGGTAAACCTTATACCTCTAGACTTCTTTGGTAGTCATGTGGTTAATCTTATACCTCTAGACTTCTTTGGTAGTCATGTGGTTGATCTTATACCTCTAGACTTCTATGGACATCATGTGCTTAATCTTATACCTCTAGACTTCTATGGTAGTAACGTGGTTGATCTTATACATCTAGACTTCTATGGTAGTAACGTGGTTGATCTTATACATCTAGACTTCTATGGACATCATGTGGGTAATCTTATACATCTAGACTTCTATGGTAGTAACGTGGTTGATCTTATACATCTAGACTTCTATGGTAGTCATGTGGTTAATCATATACCTCTAGACTTCTATGGTAGTAACGTGGTTGATCTTATACCTCTAGACTTCTATGGTAGTAACGTGGTTGATCTTATACCTCTAGACTTCTATGGTAGTAACGTGGTTGATCTTATACCTCTAGACGTCTATGGTAGTAACGTGGTTGATCTTATACATCTAGACTTCTATGATAGTAACGTGGTTGATCTTATACCTCTAGACTTCTATGGTAGTCGTGTAGTTAAGCTTATACCTCTCATCAAACTTAAAGTCTGATAACTGACAACGCAGGTGCCAATTTCAGATGATTATTTGTTTGTGTAAAATCTATCCTAATGCATCTGACAGCGAAATCTGTTATACAAATAATTGTGCAAATATATATTTGTTGTGGTCAGTGTTATTTCGGTTCACAATGCTTTGAATTTATTTTTAGTTGTGTATCCTTTCAGGAACTTGCAAACAAACCCCAAAATTTGTTGGCTTTTTATGGGTTGACTAGATAATTTTATATTCATTAGTTTGGCATTGTTGATGAGCAGTCGAGACTTAACACATCACTGTTGAAACTAGCATAAAGCGGTCTGCTGTCAGTTAATTAGCCTATACGGATCCCGGGGTCCCATTCTGGAAAAAAAAGAACCCCCCCCCCCCCCCCCCCCCCCCCCCCGACTCATGAATAGCATGTCGTAAAAAGCGAAAAATTAGGAGTTTGGTGAAATCTGATGTGTTGGGCAGAAACATATCGCAGCCTAGCTGTAAAGCACAGTAAAACATATCAAGCGCCATTTTAAGAGCGAACAAAGAAGAAGAAGAAGAAAAACTACAAAATGTAATACAATACCAGGGAAAGCTATTCTATCCGCATAAATAAACAAGCAAATCTGAAGAAAGAAAAAACAGTATATAAATTCCGGTATTTCTATGCGGCCAATTTCTGATAATGGCCAACGAAATGAAATAATATAATTATTAGTGCAATCCAATCAGTGTTGTGTATTTGTCGATTGCACTTGGGCTAATGCAAGATTGATTGCACTTACATGGATGTAAGATCCATTAAAATTGTTGTTACATTCTCTAGCTGGCGTTGGAGAAGACAATAAAAGTATCTTTGGGCGTTTTTTTGTGTGTTTGTTTTGTTTGTGTCGTTGATTTTTTCGGTAATTTATTTGATGAAGCTGTCCTGTTGTATTGACTATAATATATGACTGATAGCTGGGGCCTGAGCGAAAGTTCAATTGATGCGGAGGACTTCCGATTTGAAGATTGGGTTGACTGCATTAGGTGGAGAGGTGGTGGCGTTGTTTGTGGTGGTGCCACAATGGTGGTGGTGGTGGTGTGGCGATGTTGGTGTGGTGACCGTGGTATAGAGGTGTCGGTTGTTCTGTGCATTGTCCTTATCGTCGTCATCATTACCGTCCTCCTTTTCTTCGATTTCATCTTCTCGCACTATTGTCATTGTCTCATTAATATCATCACCATCTTTATATTAATAATAATATTTTTTCTCTTAGTAATTATTATCATTACTATTATAATCATCATTGCCACGGAGTTGCCTGTCACCTAAGATACAGCTCATGCAATTCTCTTAATAGACTACTTCACCAGCACACTTAAAAAAAAAAACGTATAAGAGGTTACACATTATTAACCAATTATTGTCGAATTTGGAACATGGTCAGACCCAAGGGGAAAGGGTGTGGTGGGGTGGGGGAGGGGAGGCTTGTTCCCGTAGAATATGGTCAGACCGCATTAAACTACCCCTCCGCAAAATACCCCGTGGGTGCTTTAAAATCGCAGCCCACAAATTTGACCTCTTGATGCTTCCAGCGTTACCTTATTCGATTAAACGCCCCTCGAAACAAGCCCGCTCAATGTCTCAGGCCGGCATTATATCCTGGGTCTCCTTCGTGGCAGTATGAGCGTGCTTGGGTGGACCATGACCTTCTCTGGATAGGCATGATTGCCCACGCCAGTCGGCAAGGCACATGATGATGATGATGATAACCTATATAATGATGGAAATGTCAGCATTGATCAAAGCACTTCCTGGGACATGACCTTCTCCAGTAAGGGCCGTGGGGCTGATGACTTCAGCTTGATGTGACGTCACCACCGCGGGCTAATGTTATGTCTTTTTTAGAAAATTTAAATAGAAAACAAGGTAAACACACACGTAAAAATTACAGTTCCACTATTCAATTCATTCCGAAAAAAAAAAAAAAAAAACTGCACATCTTGTGTTCACCCACGCTTCACAGCCCTTACTGGAGACGGACATGAGTGAACTATGTCGCTGAGTTCACTCGTGAAGGTATAAAGCGTGTGACATTGATCCCTTTATTGCACACAGCAATTTTCTATAGGTAAGGGTATCGTTGTAAATATGCCGTACTATAACAACGAAAGTACTTAATAGAATATCTAACTAGCAATATCGAAAAACTAATAGCGTCACGGCTCTAGATAAAGTATTCCCCATCCATAAACTACACGATTATTTTTCTGTAAACGCACAGAACAGATCACTGAACTACAGACTGAGCTGCTACAAACATTCTACGAACCAGTCAGTCAAAAATTAATCATCTACCGTCATCAACATTAAACATCTAACCGGGAGTGGGGGGTTGAGGTTAGAGGGGGTGGGGGGGGGGGTGTGAGGGGCTGCATGGTCTCAAGGCAATGTGTCTGTGCATTGTTGCGCACGTAAAAGAAACCCTTGGCAGTTGGAAATCGTAATTAGTAGCCAAACGGCGCTGCCCGGGCAAAATTTGTAGTTACAAATCTACCCAAAGTATTTTAGAATCCTCGCACGTGCTACAAAGCCTGGGTACTGTAGTGAGCTTCTTACGACTCTGACTTGAGTTAGAATAAGAACGGAGCACTACCCGTGTGCCATAATGTGGATCCTTTGTTCAAAACCTCAAAACACAATACAACCGCCCTTCTGGCTCGTTCTCTAGCAACTGTCTCGTCTTTCTATCCCCCACCGGTTCATGTATAACTAGCGTCTGTCCACCCGGACACGAAAATGATCGAGCGGTCTGACTTGGAGGGAAGAAGGACTAAGTTCAGAGGCAGCGCTAATACCAGAACTTTAGCCACGAAAGTGACGCAAATAAACCAAACCACAAATATAACCGGAGACTTTTAGCAGCTTCGGCTAGCTAGCAGCAGGTTGAACGTGGTCGAGATTTAATATTTTTTGTTAAGGGAACAGGAACAGGAGTAGCGTCTGTCAGCTAGACTCTATCATCAGACGCATACACATAACACATCATAGCCCTTAGCCCGTTGGGGTTTTGTGAGTTGTCACATGCTGCTCGTGTCATGTGCCTAGTTAAGGATTTTTCCTAATAAACCAACAGCACTCTGAAATAGTATTAATGTTGGAATGTCGGCTCGTAATGGTCTAGGCGGAATCCCGCGGCCACTATACACATCCAACCTATTTCAGGGGTGGGGCAACACAAGTTATGGCACTACAGAATATATACTCCTAGACGCAACTTGACCGGACATCCCCACTAGTACAAGAAAACAGCCCCCAGACTATGATAGTCTACTATCATAGTCATGTTAACACAAAATAAGATCTAATATATTAAATTTATACATACACTCCAGACAGCTAAGAACAATGAAGGATGGACACTAAATCAAGACTGAAAATTCCAAGGACATGTAATAAATTCAAAATCACAAATATGAATCAGGCAAAAGGAATTCAATAGAATCAATGACATTAAGAAACCACAGACATAATAGATCTGACTGGCACTGTATATCTGTCCCACGAAGCAGCCATTATCATCACAGTAATCATGTGGACAATAAATATAAGAGCCTGGCACTGAACCATAGGATGTTCCCCACTTATCTGTTTCCAGGTCTGGTTCACTGCACTCCTGCTTGCTTCATGGTCGTTTAGAATGGCTGGTATTCTTCGGACTATTATTTCGTCAAACTGTGCACATGGTTATGAAACTGAAGTTCGACATTCTCAATGAACTAGTGTCTCAAAAAGAAAGTCAAATACTTGTTCCTCCACTGCTGGATGCACGAACCGCTCCTTGAGAGGATTCTCTGGCGATAGTTATGTCACTGGCAGCATTCATCACCCGCTGGACACAAGACTGGTGATAATGTAGCACCCATGTTAGTGTCTTCTGACCTGCTGGTGGTAAAGAAGAGTTGGTGGCTTTCAAGCTGGTGGCTTTATGGACTGTTGATTAACTGCCTGGCTTCCAAGGAGATATCATCCTGTGACAAAAAGGAACCCAGAATTAGCAGTAATCTCACAGTTCATATGCTTAGCTCATGTTATCACTATCCACACTTAATAACTACTCAGAGGTCTGCTGTAAGGAGCTCTGTGCAAACAGTGTCATGTGTTAGAAGAAACATGAGGCAAAGTTCTACCAGTAGACAGGTTTCTGAAATAAGACAACAACGCTCTACTATCACACCTATACCTCTGTATTTACACAGACTACTACTCACGCAAATAAGTATATTATATTCCCCACAAAGTTAAATCTAGCCTTCCAGTGTTTGGACATGGGTTAACCTGTAAATACCCCATGACGTCACTTGCTTGTCCTCAGCCGCTCAGTGATAATGTGTGTTGACCCAATTATACTGCCAGTCTCCCGGTCTGCCTTAACCTTTCTCACAACTAAAACTAGTTATGGAACGATTTGTCTGCTAGATTAAATCATTGATACTAGTGCTGGGGTTGGTAGTGCACATAATCTCAGCTTGAAAAGGGGAAGGTTTGATTTAGGCGTTCCTGAGCATTTTGACAACAAGAAAAGTCTCGCTATGTATTGTCTCATAGCCGAGTTATCCCTCTCCTCAGCAGCGGGGTAAATATCTAGATATATATATAAATACACGGTACTCGTAAACTCTAATAGACTTACCCAAACTTTAGGAAATGTCCTGGAGCTTCCCTTCCAGAGTATAAAATTGAGAGTCACAGTGTTGAACGGCTAGAGTCACTCTCACAGAAGTAGTGCGAAGATTCTTACACCGAGGTCCTGAATCGTCCCATGGGATTAAAAGAAATAATACAAATAATCTCTAACTTCCATCTGTAAGTTTGAAAGTGTAAATAGACATGAGGGACTATATACCCACCGGACGGGTCGATATTTGAATGTGACCTCGCCTCCAGGGGCGACACGGTCACGAGCAGGTTAATGTGTAGGGATGGTTTCAGCATTTACATTCGAGTAGTGTATCGATGGAAGCACTAACACACAAAAGACAGCGGCGCTGTTCGAAGCAGAGGCAAATTTGTTGCTTATGCCGGTCGGTGGCCGAAGTATTTTTGCTCCATTTGTAGACTGGATATAGTTTCGTCGCCCAGCTTCTGAGCTGAATGCATGGCGTGACCCTGTGAGCTGCGGATTGCATTTGGAATGTATTTTCGACTGTGACCAACGTGGTGGTGTGAATTGTAGATTCAGAAAATGGCGTGCAATGTTGGCGGTGCCCGTATCTGGTTAAAATTGATCGCGTGGACAACTGCTGAACTGTTGGCGACAAGTTCTGCTATCATCAATGATGAACTGCATTTCCAATGTTGGACTGTTTGTGTTAGCACTTCGGATGGCTACCGTATGCTTTAATGCGAGTGTATGCTAGATATGCTGAGACAGCAGTCTGTCAGTCTTTCCACAAGGGACTGTGATAAACATTCTGGGTGTTTTTCGTTGGCACAGGAGCGGAGCAAAGATGGGGCGACCCGTTGCTATGAAGCTGAAACTAAGACTACCAGACTATCAGAGAAAACCCGCCATCTGTTTCTGCCTTCCGCTTGATGAATAAGTGTATGATAACTTGCTCCTGTCCATTTCTTGATGTTTTCATTCCAGATTGTTCTTTCCCCTCCTCTTCTCCGACTAGTCCCCACTGTTCCTTGAAGTACAGTCTTTGCAATCAAATTATATCTCACTACGTGCCCGAACCAAGCTAGCTTGCGACGTTTCACCACACATATAGACACACAAACCATGAAAATCAACATGATCATTTTCACAGTCATTATTATTTTCATCATCATTATTAAAAAAATCATCATTACTTTTACGATCTTCATCATCATTATAATAATAATCTTTATTTCACATTCATTATTATCATAACCTTTAGTTTCAACATTATCGTAATCAAGAATGTTTTAATCTTCATTATCATCGGAACATTGCAACCTGAAAGATTGACAGCCATTGAATTCGGGTGTCATTTTCAGATGCGAATTCAACAGCAGAAAATCCAAGAAAGACCTCTCTGAAAAGATTCGAACAGGAAATCATACAACCTTTACTGACTGACTGAGTAATGTTCAACCATACCAGGACCGCCCACTGAGCAATACACGGTGACAGAAAGTGCCACCATTCGGATAATAATCACCCGGGTACTAGTCCCAGAAACCCCGTTCAACCGTTAGGTTATATTAGGGCCCCTCACAACAGCCTGAAATATGAAACAAGGGGATTAGAGAAACGAGGTCGTCCAAGAGAGATCCTTAGGCGAACGTTCATGGGAGAAGCCAAAGTTACTGGGCTGGATTCTATCCATGATATCGAAGTAATTGTACAGGGTACAACAGAATGGACAAATAGACTGCTGTAGGGTGAATTGAGACACCCTAAGGTTTGAAAGTAACGCGCAGTCTAATGTTGGTAGTGTCAATGACCAGATATATACTCTAAATGATATTACAATCTTCCAATTCTTCATGGAGCCATTTTGAAAGACTACAATAAACCTTATTCGGTTTTATTTAAGGACAGTTCGTCCGCTCTTGTTTGTGGCTACTTAATGTCTGGAGCACTGTGGCAGACTTTTCACTTCATTAATTTCTTCAAATGGCCACCGGACTTCCGGAGACTAGGGTGGGAGGTCAGCTGGTTGCCAGTTAAGATAGTTACTGAGACGAGAATTTTCGATAAGATGGTGGGAAAGGAGTATCAACTCTCCACACGACAGCACAAAAACTATTTTAAATGGCTTCTTTGATTAGTAAAGTTCGAAGCATTATTGTGGTAATAATAGTAGTACTACAACATCTTGTGGTTTACGATACATCATTGTGTGTGTGTGTGTGTGTGTATGTATATATATATATATATATATATATATATATATATATATGCCCGGCTCTCTAGCGTAGTTAGCTAAACCGGATTGCGCGGTGACCGGGTGACGAACTCCTTGTGGTCCGGGTTTACTCCCGGAGGTAGGCAGAAAAGCCACATTTCTCCCAGATATACGGTATTTATCATGGAATCAAGGCCGAAAGGTTGCTATATCCATAATACCGAGCCTAAGGGTTAACAACTCATGGCTTCTGGATACTAAAACAAACAAACAAACGCCTTCCCACAACGCTTAACGGCAGAAGTGAAAATTGATGATGATGAATGAATGAAAGAAGTGCTGCTGAATTTTTTGTCTATTTTTCTGAAAGTGAGAATGAAAATGTTTCCATAACATTAAAAGTCATAAAACCTATTTTAAAAAAAGGATGCGGTGGGGGGGGGGGGTGGGGGTGGGAGTTAAGGCGAACACAAACGCACAGGAGGTAGACATATACATACGAGTAAAGAAAAAATTAGTTGCGGATCCTTTACAGGACGTTGCAGAACCAACCCCAGCACTTAATGGCTGTTGTGGTTTTTCTAGGCAAATTTACGTCCAGTAGTTTGCCATTGCTTTCTGGTCGGCTCTCGGTATTACGGTCGAAACCATCGCAAGACAAACCGTCTGCAGCAGTGATCGAACCCAGCACCCCGAAATTACGAAGAGCGTTCGCAACGCCTAAGCCAGAGACGCCGACGTAAACAAATAACATAAAGAAATTGATGAACGACAAGCTTTCCCGGTCTTGGGGATGCCCTGCCGCCAACGTTTGTTGTGCAGACGGCATTTGATTGATTCATTTTTGGGTTGTATTGACTGTTAACTAGGAATATATAAGGTCGTAACACTTTACAATTGAGAAGGTAAGGGGGGGGGGGGGGGAGGGGGAGAAGTCGCCGTGGTCTAGCGTCTGGATGCTCACCTGAGGATAAGAAGGTCGTGAGTTTGGGTTCTGGCGGAGCTGGCCTATTCTTTTTTGTTTTGTTTTTGAAATGACCATGGTTTCCAGGTGAACCCGAGTTCAGTGCCGATTGGTGTCTAAAATATAGGTCTAGCCCTATATGCCCAATACGTCTCAAGGCGCGAAAAAGGTCCTTTACTATTCGGACAGAAATTCACTGAAGAGGACCTTCCTCCGTACACAGTTACGAGGCATTTCTTCTTCTTCTTTTTCTTCTTCTCCTTCTTCTTCTTCTTCTTCTTCTGTTTCTTCTTCTTCTTCTCCTTCTTCTTCTTCTCCTTCTTCTTCTTCTTCTTCTTCTCCTCCTCCTCCTCCTCTTCGTCCCACCTCAATGAAGTGTCAGGAGGAGATGTAACGTTCGTTGATGAGCTCTGACGCATTTACTAAAACCGATAATTGACCATCGTTGCCTAATTATCAACCCGGTTGCAGCTAACGGCCATATCCGACACGATTCTGATAAGTGGAATTCCAAATAATGAAACAGATCCATAGTTTGTTAGATTTCCGACTAGACGTCTAGTCAGACCACCACAGTCAGGAAGCTCGTTGCGATTAACTTGAGACGGAGCTTCGCTTTTACAAAGGAAAGTGAACGTTGTATTGCTCGCTGTTGAAAACTGTTGCGGGTGAGAAGTTTTAGTACTTCGATACACAATTCTCACAGGTTTTTCTTCTTCTTCTTCTTCTTCTTCTTCTTCTTCTTCTTCTTCTTCTTCTTCTTCTTCTTCTTCTTCTTCTTCTTTTTTTTTTTTCTTCCTTCCTTCTTTTTCTTCTTCCTTCCTTCAACAACAATAGCAGTAGCAAAAACAGTAAACTCAACGGCAATAAAAATAAGACGGATAGCAAGAACACACCTGTAATTTATTTAATTTAGAAGAAAAAAATATTAGATTTCATCAAATTAGCCCAAAAGTAAATAAATACATAAATAAATCCAGAATTAAATCCGTAAATAAAACAACAAAAAAAGCAAAAATATTCCCTAGAGAAACAACAGGTGTCCTCAGATAAGATAAATAGGACTAGATAAGATAAGATTAGATTAGATTAGATACGTTCAGATAAGATTAGGTTAGGTAAGTTAGAGCAGATAAGACACTGTTTACATTGGATACACACGAATTTAGATTCCGCCTGCTGACAAACATCTGATATCAGGTGTGTGTGGCAGTTGTCTGATCACGTGAGTAGCTCACGTTTAGGGCTCAGAGTGATGACCAGTCGATGCGAGCTCTAGGACACTTACAGAAAACCTGCATTAAGCCAAGCGGAAGCGACAACCACTAGTTCCTGTTGGAAAAACCAGGAGTTGCGGCGGGAGGTTCATCTGTCACATAAATTGTCGCTTTCTAAGCCGGAGGGAGGGGGAGGGAGACATAGAGAATATTCCCTTAGATAACAACAGGTGTCCTCATATAAGATAAATAGGGACTAGATAAGATAAGGATTAGATTAGATTAGATACGTTCAGATAGATTAGGTGTTAGGTAGTTTAGAGCACAATAATCACTGTTTAGATTATACGACCTATTTAGCATTCCGCCTGCTGACAAACGTCTGATATCAGGTGTTGGTGTGGCAGTTGCTGATCACGTGAGTAGCTATCACGTTTTAGGGCTCAGATGATGACCAGTCGATGCGAGCTCTAGGGACACTTACGGAAGAAGCCTGCATTAAGCCAGCGGAAGCGACAACCACGTATGTCCTGTTGAAAACCAGGAGTTGCGGCGGGAGGTTCATCTGTCACATAAATTGTCGCTTTCTAAGCCGGAGGGAGGGGGAGGGAGACATAGAGAGAGAGAGGGGGGGGAGGGAGGGGAGGAGAGAGGGAGGGAGGGGGAGGAGAGAGAGAGACAGACAGACAGAATATGGAGAGAGAGCAGAAAAAAAAGAATAGAAAAAGCACGTGGAGAGAGAAAAGGTGGAGAGGGGAGGGAAGAAAGAAGAGAGCAGGAAGAGAGTTGGAACCAGAGTTTAACACTGCGAAAAGAGACATAGAGAGTAGGGAGGGATATAAGAGAGTGTAGAGTGAGAGAAAGGAGCAGGTAGAGAGAAAATAGGGAGAGAACCGGAGAAATGATAGTCACATATTGTAGTAGATAGACATTCAAACAGATATATAGAAAGACGTGTTTGTTTAAGACAGAGAGGGGGAGAAAGGAGTGGGGAAGAGGAACTCACAGAAAGAGGCAGAAAAATACTTAGAACGACTGACAGATAAATCAAGTGTTTGTATAAGTTTGCTTGTGTAAGCGCCGTGCCTTGAGTCAGTGGCCAAATAAGTAAAATGCTTGAGTGAGCGAGTGAATTATTGAGTAAGGGGCTTAAGTGAGTGGATAAGCGTGTGAATAAGTAAGAGATAAGGATGACAGCGAGAGAGAGAGAGAGAGAGAGAGAGAGAGAGAGAGAGAGAGAGGAGAGAGAGAGAGAGAGAGAGAGAGAGAGAGAGAGAGAGAAAGAAAGAAAAGACTCAAAGAGACAGGCATAATAATAATGGATAGTCGAAATGGCGGTCATTTGACAGACGATCAGAAAGTCAAGTGCAAGGACAGGTGGACAAACAGACAAAGATATACAGAAACGCTCAGATTGGTAGACAAACTGATGGACAGATAAAGCAGGGTGAGTCAAGAGACTTTTAGAATCTGACTGAAACAAACAGACAGACTTACGGACCGACAAACTCACGGACAGACAGACTTACTGACGGATGGACAGACAGACAGACAGACAGACAGACAGACAGACAGACAGACAGACAGACAGACAGACAGACAGACAGACAGACAGACAGACAGACAGACAGACAGACAGACAGACAGACAGACAGACAGACAGACATGCTAATAATGGGGAGACAAATGGGCGATCATTTGACTGGCGAACAGAAAGTAAAGTGGATGGAAAGCTAGACAGACAGACTTAGAAACTTACATACATATAGGCTTACATATGGGCAGACATTTTAGTGTAAGGAAAAATACCCATGAAATCAGAGAGATAAAGGGCAGGAGGGAGAGAGAGAGGGCAGGAGGGAGAGAGAGAGAGGGCAGGTGGGAGAGAGAGAGGGCAGGAGAGAGAGGGGGCAGGATGGAGAGAGAGGGCAGGAGGGAGAGAAAGGGCAGGAGGGAGAGAGAGGCTAGGAGGGAGAGAGAGAGAGAGGGCAGGAGGGAGAGAGAGAGGGCAGGAGGGAGAGAGAGAGGGCAGGTGGGAGAAAGAGAGGGCAGGAGAGAGAGAGGGCATGAGGGAGAGAGAGAGAGGGCAGGAGGGAGAGAAAGGCTAGGAGGGAGAGAGAGGGGGACAGGAGGGCTAGAGAGAGAGGGGGGACAGGCGGGGAAGAGAGATGGGGAGAGAGAGAGGAAAGGAGGGAGAGAGAGAGAGAGGGGGGGGGGTGACAAATAAATACAGAAAACCCTTGTTATACGAATTTCAAGGGACCCCCTAAATGTTTCTATCCGGGCGGGGAGGAACTCAATGGACCTGATTCCCCATCATGCATTGCTCGGATGCTGTGTCTGTCACAGATATATCCCCAAGTCTTCATTCCCTCTTTATAATCGCCACTTCTGCTCGGGTTACCGTTCACAAAGCGGATTATTTCCCCTTAGAAACAACATGCAACCGGTGGGAATTTTTGATGTTTCCGGGACAAATCTTGCCGCTCTAAGAATGTTGATGGGAAACCCAATTTTGTCCCCGTTCAACACTTCAGGATATAACGCAATCATACAAAGCGCCTTAAGCTAGGTTTTCCTCTTCTGTGTTGTCATGCAGGTTCCAGTAGGTGTTGAGCATCGATTGGAGCTGAGTAATATGTTCTCCTAGGAGGACATTTGGCGGGACTGTATCTTCTATAGCAGTGTTGGGAAACCTTTGTTACGTGTGTGCGTGCGTGAGTGAGTGCGTGCGTGCGTGAGTACTTGATCAAGAATAGACAAGGGAAGTGGGAGAAGTGTGGGCATAGAAAAAGATGAGGATACTTAAATGAAATGGGAAGAGAAAATTGTTATGAATTGAAGAAGATGAAGAGGATGACGATAATGATGGTAATGATGTTAACAGTGAAGAAAAAGAAGAAGAAGAAGAGGAAGAAGAAGAAGAACAACAACAACAACAACAACATCAACAACAGCAACAACAACAAGAATAACAACGACCAGTCGTCGCCAACAGTATTAAAAAAAATTAAAAAGGTACGCATTCGGAAAGTGATTAACGAGAACAAAGATCAGACAGGCAAGAAAAGCCAACAACAAGCTGTGAAAGAAACGAAAGAAAACATTCTAGGCAGGGGTGCTATGTAAAAGCTAAATATACATTAAAAAAATTAAAAGGATGCTTTTTTAAAATTTTCATTTTATATTTTTCTATGCTAAACACGAAAAAAAAACGTTCAATTGCTTTAAACGACCCCGGAGATCGAGGAAATGAAATTGAACGACGAGGGAACAAAAGTTGAGTAGCAATAGATAAATAAATCTTCAGTTTGGGCATCATCATGTTGCACCGTTTACGTCGCACAGGGCTCGCAGTCTGCGCTTCTCTTGCGTCCTATCCTTTGCAGTTGTTTCAGTATGACTGGTATCCAGTCTTGCATCTTTGGCTTCTCTCATCTTATCGTTTCTTTTTGACCTCATCGTTTCCTGTCATTTGCCTCCCATTAAAATGCCTGTTTTGTGTTTCTCTGTTCGCTTCTTCTCGGGATATGCTCAATTTTTCGTTATTTGAAGCCCTACTCTGGCACTTGCCAGCGGCCGCACTATAGCCCGGCCATAAATATGGCCTAATGGCTGAACGCGGCTTCTGGGACCTCTCCACGGTGATCCTCATCCACATGGTGGCACTTTGTCTCATCTGGTGTTTATCGCTTGTGTGATGTCTTGGTATGGTAGATAGTCAGTCAGTCACCTGGACTTTTAGTAATTTTCCCTGGTCTCCGAATAATATAATTGGACGCCCCGTGTGTATTGTTGCGAACTTTTAAAAAAATCCATTGGCAGTTGAAAATCGAAAAGAGTTGCCTAACTGTGGTGCCCGCGCAAACATTTGGAGTTTAAATCTACCCAAAGTATTTCAGGGTCCTCGCCGGTGCTACGGAGTTCGTGCACTGCGCTGAAAATATTCGGACTCAGTTTTTGGGTTAGAAGTAAAATGGAGCACTTATGGGTTATTACCCTTGAGCCGTGATCTTGATCCGTTGTTTAAAACCTAAACTTAGACGTTACGTTATGCTTTCATTGTACCTTCAGTGTGGGTTAAACGAGGTATCTGGTATCTACCTAACCCACTAGTCTGCCGTCTAGGTTGAGATTTTTGGTTCTTGATTAATATCCTACCCCAGATGACGTCACAGGACAGTCCAACATTTTAGAGGGCGGTAAGACTGGGTTTCCCGGCGTTCTGATGCTTTTAACGACCCCAAAACATTTAGAACTAGCCCTAACCCCAACCCACCTACGTCCCACGAGAGAGTGCAGCCTAGATCCCACGACTGCATGCAGCCTAGGTCCCACGACTGCATGCAACCTATCTACCAACCCCTGAAATATTAGACTGTCCCGGAACCTGTGGATTTTCCCTGTTTGGGGTAGGATATTAATAAAGCACCAATTTTTTTTTAACCTCAGGACGGGATGGAAATGTTATGCAGATACAGCGGTAGCAGATTCTGATATCGTCCACGCAGAAGATGGATCGTGGAAATATCAGAGACACTGAAAAGTACTTCATCAGACAGTTATTTGTACCTTCGGAATTGGAGCTATTCGCTTGCTGTTGAAGATGGAGACGGAGCGCTTATGGGAGTGTCCCGAGTCCTGTGATGTCGATTCTTAATTCAGCATTCAACATTGACAAATACGTTATAGGAAGCGAACAGAAGGGCCCGTTCCAGAGATCTCTTCCTGCCCTGACGCT
>CAJHNH020003335.1:977756-987756 GCA_905116865.2 Candidula unifasciata
ACTGGGACAAATTGTAACGCCACCTAGTTAGCAGACGACAAATAACCCGTAATTGTTTTCGACAAGTAAGAGCTACTTTGTTACGTATGCGGCATAGAGCGAAGAGCGGTCATTAAATTATGTTTTAAAGTCAGAAAAAAAAGTGCTACTGGGACAGTTGAATTGATGAAACAAATTTATAAGAATAAAAGTTTATTTCTTTATTTCGTGCACATATATTTTGTCGGTATTCACGATTGAAAACTCATTTGAACAAGACTGAAGATAAAACGTCCAATTTCTTTTCGCAATTGTTGACGTCTGATTACTACTATTGGGGCCGCAGCTTCACGTTCTGTTTACAATTTATGTTTTTCAAACACCGCCATTTTTATGTATCCTTTTCATGTCGCTGTTGACACATAAGGCATCCTCAAGTGATCTTCATTGCTGCCGGTCTGCTGCTTTTCTGCCCATGGTATCCAATGTCAGTTTCCCGTTCTGTTGACCTTCTCCAGGTTTCCTTAGGTCGTCCACGTCTCCTTTTGCCATCTGCTGTCCACCGGAGAGCTGTTTTTGCCAGAGTGTCACAAGGCATTCTGCAAACATGTCCATCGTCTTACTTTAATAACATTTGCCAGTGATGCACATTCCATTTTCCTCCTCAGTTCTTCATTTGTGATTTTGTTTGCTCAAATTATTAGTAGAATTCTCCTTAAACATTTATTTGAAGCTTTACACTGTCACAAACAAAAACGACAATGTGAATGCTGCGTCTAGAGAGCCTTCGTGAGAACATACAAAAAACTACAATGAACAACAACAATACGCACAATTATTTAACTGGCGTAGCTCCGATCGAAGTAACATATCTATCTGACCAGTAGAATGCTGACTTATGGGCAAGACAACATGAAAATGACCTTACAAACCAGCCGGTCAGTCAGTAATGCGACCAACTAAAGAACGGGCAGGTCAGCCAAAGAACCTGCAACCAAACAACGAAACAAGTCAGCTAAATAGCTAAAGAACCAGCTAGCCAGCCAACTGAAGAACCAATCTGCAAACCAAAGACCCAACCAGCCCAAAAGCCAATTACATCAAGACAGCACAATGATCTACACCAGTAACAGACGTTGGTTTTTGCAAGACTTCGTGGCCTCATTACAATAGCCAGACCCTGATCAATAGACCAAGTCACGCAACTATGGAAAGTTCAGTTTGATTCTTTTTTAACCTCGGCTTCACCTGCCTATGGGTACTCACGCGCTACCTATGCTGTGTCCTGCATTTGTTCTTATCCTGTCTGTGGGTACTCACGTGCGACCTGTGCTATGTCCTACATTTGTTCTTATTCTGCCTGTGGGTACTCACGCGCGACCTGTGCTGTGTCCTACATTTGTTATCTAGTGACGGAGCACGAGGTGTGTCCCCTGGGGATGGGACCAGTGTTAGGTAGACAGATAAGCATCATCACGAGCAGGGATGGATGTGAGTTGGATAATGACGAATGTTTATATATATATATACTAGCTGTACCCGGCCACGCAGTGCTGTGGCTTAGTTTGGCTAAATGGAAAAGAAAGGAAACCGAAAGAGCACGTGTCTATTATGGTTAATTTCGCAGTCACTGTCTGCGCACAAAAAGTGATAGTCTGATTGGCAGACTCTAGAACACGCAACATATATTTGTGTATTTATTTTAGTGGTCGTTTAAATTGTATTATTAGGCCCCCCCCCCCCCCCAAACCCCCCCCCCCAAAAAAAAAATTGTAATTTCCCTGTCACATGCTAAATATGTTTTTAAGAGCTAGAAAAAAAAGCTTACTACTGTTCTTGTAAATAAGCAACGATCCTACCCCCCTCCCCCCCCCCAAAAAAAAAAAATTATGTGTTCAGCTGTCTGAGTTAACAGACCCCCCCCCCCTCCCCCCCAATTCCACCCACTACTTACTCTTTGTCTCTGACGTGATAAAAAATATTTAATTGACCGTGGCCTCCGTTTCCACCCAAACTAAAATGGGTAGCATGACTGGTAATGAGAAATTAATTTGGCCATCGTAATATTTACTACACCATCCATCAAGTACTAGTACAACTACTACCACCACCAACACCACAACAACTAAAATAATGTCAAAACTGTCTAGTATACTGCCTTTCTAAGTCGGTTGGTGAAGAAAAAGGGTCGACAGCCAGATGATTTAGCGCCACTTGGTGGTTACTTATCAGTTTTTGGCATAACCCCCCCCCCCCCCCTTTTTTTCATCCCCTTGCCCCCCACCCCGACTCCCCCCCCCCTCCTCCATCAATACACTTCGTGTATCGTGTTTTTCGCCGAGATGTAAATTGTGAGGGTGTGCAATCGTGTCGGGATGCAGCTCGAATATTTACACTCGGTGACTCGAAGAGCCACTATTAGCTGATGAAGATCAGGACAGGCATGCTTCATGCAGAGTGACATGCTTCACTGCGGAGAACACGGGTGAGAAATATTATCTGGATTTTTTCACCGAGTCCGCTGGTGTGTTGGGAAAAGAACAGACGGACAGACTGGCTGGCTCTGCGCAACTTGGTGGAATACTGATGCATGATAAGGCAGACGTGGTTAGTGCCTTGTGGGAGAGCTTGTACAGTTCGGAGGAGCAAAATGAATCACTACAGTCTGTTAAGATTGATGCTGCGGGGAGTGACGAGAGGTTCTGGCAGATGCTCGAGGCTCAGAAGAAAGGCAAGACGGACGTTTAATCAGAATCTTACAGGCACCATTAGTATCGGAACTCTTCACAGGCTACTGAAGATGGGGACGGAGCGCTTATGGGAATGTCCCGAGTGCTGTGATGTCCGTTCTGGAATCAACTCAACTCAACTCATAGCCACTATTAGAATGCGAATCCTTCTCCTTCTCCTTTTTCCCCCCTTCTGTAGTCATGTTTTGTCTTTTAGCTTCAGGTTTTAAAGAAGCATCGGATATGACCCTTGGTATAGGCTACGTAGATGCTGAAATCCATCGCTTGCGTGGTCGACCTCTAGATTTTCATCCATCGCGTCTAAGTGACAGGGCTGTCTGGTGGCAGTCTTGACACACGTCCAAACTATTTGGTCTGTTGTCTCACCACCAGCTTCAGCTGACGGGCCGAGCTGCTGACGTCACCTGGTTGGGCTAACGATGCGTTAACGCAGCGGTTCTCAAGCTGGGTGCCGAGGCACCCTGGTGTGCCGTGAGCGTATGCCATGGTGCCGCGGCAATAATCAAGAAAAGTCTGCTTAAAATTGTAAAATTATTAAAGAAGGCGTGAAGATACTTAAAAGTTAAAAATGTAAGTTGTCTTACCTCGCCACTGTCGAAAAAAGTTTTGTTTCCCTTGTCTGAGAACCGCTGCGTTAACGCATTGTTTGCCCACCCCGGTGACGTCAACAGCACGGCCCGTCAGCAGGAGCCGGTCGTGGTTGTCTCTTGAGGTAGTTTAGTACTTGGTTTGCCCCAATTTAGTTCTTGGTACAACCATGTATCGTAGATATTTTCTTCTGGTTGTTTCCATTTGTATTTATCCTTTTGTTGCCATGTTTAGTACTGGTAAAACAAGGCTAATAAAAAAAAAAATAATGTAACGTCAATAGATATATGCTTGAGTTATGAATTATGAGTTAGATTATCTTCACAGCACTCCGGACGCATCCATAGGCGCTCAGATTCCCCTCCCAACATCAACATCGCGGGGTTTATAGGTGCAATAGGTTTATCGTGCAATATAGGGGACATTTGTCCGAAGATTTGCATTGCTGTTTTTTTTTTACATATGTGTTTTATCTCTGCCTCCATTTTCCCAGTTAAGGATATCATGCTCCCTAGATGCTTAAAGTTGTTTGCTTGTTGGAGTTGTTGGATGGGTATCTTGATTGTTTGTTCTGTTATTGCAATGGTTATCACTTCTATTTGTAATAATAATAGTAAGTAAGTAAAGATCCCTTTTCACGCCTTTAAGCGCATCGGCACTATGTGGGTAATGTGGTCAGCATTACGCCGGCCGTCTTTACTTCCACAGGACATACACCCTGGTACCCATTTTAGGCTGTGTCGACCTGCGATGACCCATACAATGATAAAAGTCCATGAAGCCAGCAGTAGGTTTCGATCGCGGCATGTTGGAATAACGAGTCGGTGTCACATATCACTCCTGTCACGTGCCTGATTTAAGGATTTCTCCTTAAGAACCAACAGCACTCAGAAATAATTATGTTGAGTCGTTTGGCTCGTATTGGTCTAAGGGATACCCCATAGTCAATATACCCTCAACTTATTTCTGGAGTAGGGCAACTCAAGTTTTGGCACTACAAAATATATATGTATATGAATACAATATTCCTAGGCACACTTGGCTGGACTACTATAAAAAGAAAGCCCCCAGGTTATGATAGTTTATTATCACAACCATGTTAACACATATAATATTTATGGTTCACACACACACAATGCTAAACACTTAGAAAGGTGAAATAGAGACACCTAAGTCAGCCATGAAAATTAATGCATGTAATCAATACAATATATACATAAAATAGTGAAGTAGACACCAGATCTCAGTGGATGAATCCCAGAATACAATGACCAGACTCAACAGAAATCTAAACAGCCAGAAAGTCCTGGAGGTAACACAGTCTCATCCTTGGAATCCATTGGAGCTGTGGGGAATATAGCATGATATATAATTAAACTAGAACTTATCCTAGTCCTATTGTTGATGCTTCCCTCAGCTCCTGGTGATTCGACTGTCTTTGACTCTGGCAATTCTGCTTCAAGTGGATCAGGTAGTAGAGGAGTACCTCACCATAGAGGACACAGAAACTGTATAGGTGCTCAGCTAGTCTCTCCCACCGGTCAGGTCACAATACTGTCTCTGAGCTACACCAAGCTCCTGAAGACTGGTCTACTCGAGTATGGATATACTCTCTACCAATGTTCACCTGTTCTGGAGTTCACTCACATGCTCTGGCACTGTTAGGATGTTTGGGGTATATGGCACCCCATTATAATGATGATGCCAGGTACCTTCACTGGTGTTAGCTGGTGGGTAGTTGGTTGATAGTTGGTTGGTGGGTGTTGGTTGGACTGTGATTATTCTGCCAGCTCTTCACAAAGGTTTCATCCTGTCAGGAAAGAACTCAGAATTAGTCATCACCAAGAGGGTATCATCTTGACAGGAAAGACTCAGAATAAGCATCAGTTACCATCCCACATCAGCCTACTCCACCTCTGCTCCTCTGTTTTATTCCTCAGAGTGTACTCTCAAGACCAGGAGACAATGTCTCCTATCATTTATTTATCTGTTTAGTGCAAGAGATGGAAAGTCAGATATATATATAGTGGAGACCGATAGACACTATCACACGTATCTCAATTTCTCTCCTTCCTCCCATCTGCACACAGATACCAAAGTTTGCGGTCAATACCCCTATCCCCTACGACTCTCAAGCCATCCCCACACATCCATTGATCTGTGTCAAACACACTCAACGCAACGCTCTGGCTGCCCAAGTACTGACCTAAATTCTCCGTCCCCATTGTATGCACAAACTTCTATTGTTAGTTTAAATGGTACACACTTGTAGGGTCATTATCTTTACCAATATGTGTGGGTTATTTAGGGCATAGGCCATTTAGTTTGTACAGAAGAAGGTCTAAGTTCGAATCCGCTTCTCTAGAGATCAAGAACGGTCGAACTAGGTGTGATCCCATAATCGATTCTGATCTCTCTACAGCAGTGACCAACTTTAAAAAAGATATATTTAGGGTACTCGTAAACTATAAGTAACTTACCCAAGCATAGAAAAAGTCCTAGACATTACAGGCCGCCTTCTTAAGTTGAAATTTACTGAGGCGTAGATGAATACATCTGATTTCTAGGTATGCCGGCAGAAAATGCCCGCTCAAAATCAAGCTTCGCGTCGGTAAGAAGAAGTTCCTTGTATACATGAGCAAGGAGTAAACCGGTCTCCAAGAATATTCAAATAACTCCAGCAATATTTATTATACAGTTGCAAATTTGAAAATGACGCTAAGTTAAAGCAACTAGAAGATGTAGACATTATAATTTTATCCGGTAAAGGCATATATCGATATAAGGGACTATATACCTTTACGGACGAGTCCAAGTTTGAAAGTTTTGTCGAGCACAGGTAATACAGGTCCCGACTCTTTTACGGTAATGTGTAATGGCTTGTCATTCCTTGACATTCGGACTCGCAACGCCTAAGCCACGAACACCGCCTAATAATAAATTTATTATTATTATTATTATTATTATAAAATAACATTGGGCATTTTGCACAAGCATTTGTCTAGCATCAGATAGCATCGTTCAGCTACATACAGTAGTAATACTGATTCAGTGATACCGATAAAATGATACTGATAAAATGATACTGATAAAATGATACTGATAAAATGATACTGATAAAATGATACTGATAAAATGATACTGATAAAATGATACCGATAAAGGGATACTGATAATGTGATACTGATAAAGTGATACTGATAAAGTGATACTGATTAAGAGAAATGATAAAGTGATACCGATAAAGTGATACTGATAAAGAAATACTGATAATGTGATACTGATAAAGTGATACTGATAAAGGGATACTGATTAAGAGAAACTGATAAAGTGATACTGATAAAGTGATACTGATAAAGAAATACTGATAAAGAAATACTGATAAAGTGATACGGATAAAGTGACACTGATAAAGTGATACTGATAAAGTGATACTGATAAAGTGATACTAATACAGTGATTATGATAAAGAAACACTGACAAGTGATAGTGATAAAGAGATATTGATAAAGGGAGACGGATAAAGTGATACCGATGCAGTGATACTGATACAGTGCTACTGATACAGTGATACTGATACAGTGATACTGATAGCTCCCAGGTAACCTGCTTTTTAGTGGGAGTGGTCTCGTAGTCTTCTGCTGCCTCCACTCCGTAGAAAGCCTATAACAACAAAATCTAACTAGTCACGACTGAGTGTACAAAGGACTGGTTGTAGATAAGCTGAGTGCCTATGCTTCATCGGGAGTGTTGAAAGGCAGAAGAAGAAATGCACAGCAAAGAATAATCCCCAAAATTCCATTTAAGTGTTTCTACAGGAAACGTTCCGGAGCGAGAAAAAACAAACATGCATATTTAACTCAACAAAACACACACATTAAGAAACGGGCTGCAAATGTCAGCGCCCAATGCGAGCGAACGGCCTGGGAGCAATTGCAAACAGTTCCATTTTTTAAGTGTTAACGAACTGCCCGTAATGACCTGGGCCGAGGAAATCGGCCCGTCAAAGTGACAGCTTTCTGCAAATTGCACTAAAATGGGTATTTGATGTTGTCCGGTGTTGTCCGATGTTGTACGATGTTAGCCGAAGCTTCTAGGGGTTTTATTTTTTTTCCCTTCTCTTTTCCAATTCTGCTCGGCTATTTTCGATATTGAATGGTTCTCCTCGGTTGTGCCCGTTCGCTTCTCCCTCCGCCCCCCCCCCCACCCTCCAAATCCCCTCTCCCCCAGCACCCAGCAAGTTATCAATGTTGGCGACATTTTTACGTGTAGTCCGTCGAATGTTATTCGATTATTATTATTATTACTATTATTATTATTATTATTGTTTTTGTTTCTTTTTCTTCTTCTTCTTCTTCTTCTTCTTCTTCTTCTTCTTCTTCTTCTTCTTCTTCTTCTTCTTCTTCTTCTTCTTCTTCTTCTTCTTCTTCTTCTTCTTCTTCTTCTTCTTTTTTCTTTTTCTTCTTTTTCTTTTTCTTCTTTCTTCTTCTTTTCTTCTTCTTCTTCTTCTTCTTCTTCTTCTTCTTCTTCTTCTTCTTCTTCTTCTTCTTCTTCTTCTTCTTCTTCTTCTTCTTCTTCTTCTTCTTCTTCTTCTTCTTTTTCTTCTTCTTTTTCTTCTTCTTCTTCTTCTTCTTCTTCTTCTTCTTCTTCTTCTTCTTCTTCTTCTTCTTCTTCTTCTTCTTCTTCTTCTTCTTCTTCTTCTTCTTCTTCTTCTTCTTCTTCTTTTTCTTCTTCTTCCTCGTCTTCCTCCTTCTCTCCTTCCCTCCTCGTCCTCCTCTTCGTGGTCATCGACGTCATAAAATTTCCATTATAGTCTTCTTCTTTTTCTTTTCTTCTTTTTCTTCTTTGTGGTTGTCCTTTTCTTTGTCTATTTTACTTTGTGGTCATCTTCATCATCATCATTATCAGCACCATCATCATCATCTTTATTATCATCATTTTTACAGTTGTATTATTATTATTATGATTATTATTGTTAATTTTATTATTCAGAATATAACACTGAGCGTGCATTTGCTTAATTCCTCTCTTGCCATAAATGACTTTGTTTTGCTTACATTATTATTCCTTGTCCAGATGTTGAAACTCACCGCGTGCGTCTGTTTGTCTCTTTGTCCCTCTTACCTCGCATTTGTCTATTCCACCTAACAAGTCTGCATAAGTGAATGTGTATTGTTGGTTTCTATTGACTGATAGAAACATTCAAGCCGCAATTATATCACATCAGTTGTTATTAAAGCTATTATATAACTGCACCTATGTTTCCCTTTATGTATATTGCAACTTCAAGAATTACGACCTATCGAGCCGCAATGCGTCAGGTAAAGACGATATCTTTACATTCTTGTGTGCTTCTGATTTCACTATTTATGTCGGCTTGTATATACTTATGTTTCTACTTCTTTCCTTTTTGTAATTATAAAGTATATAAATGTTTTTTGGGAGTCGCCGTGGCCTAGCAGCTAGACGTTCGCCGCGGATTGGAGGGTCGTGGGTTCGCTTCCTGTTGGAGCCTGACTTTTTTCAAAAATGACCTTGGCTCCCAGGTCGACCCAGCCTTGAGTGGGTACCGGGTGCAGTCCCGGAAAAGTGAAGGCGGTCGGCGTGATACTGATCACATCAACCATCTTGTGCCGATTGGTCTATAAAAATATAGGTCTAGCCCTATATGCCCTATGCGCCTTAAGGTGTGGAAAATGGTCCTTTACCTACTTTTTTTTTTAATACATTTTTTTCCCTTCTTTTCATAGTTCATGCCTTGTGGCGCTGGTAGCCATGTTTATCCACAATATTATGTCTCCTGTGCTTTCAGTTCAGTTTTGACACAGATGATCGTCCCCGTTATGTCATCAAGTTGTCCAGCCTCTATCCCCTCCAGCTTTCTCGCCTTCACGACCTACTTTTGTTTTCTCCTTTTCATAACATGACCAAACAGTGCAGATTGTCTCTTTCTCAGTTCTTTTCATATGTCAGTTGTCAGTTCGTGGGACATCTTTGTTACTCTTTTTCTGTGGTAGCTATTCTGACTGACTGACTTTCTACCCCACCAGGACATCACACAAGCGATAAACACCCGATGACACAAAGTGCCACCATGTGGATGAGGATCGCCGTGGAGAGGTCCCAGAAACCGGGTTCAGACATTTGGCCATAATGATGACCTGCCTATATTACGGCCCCTGGCAAAAGCCAGGGTGGGGCTTCAAATAACAAAAAATTTCGTCCTAAAAAGGAACGAACGAACGAACGAACGAACGAACAATCTTTATTTTCAAAGGGTTAAGAATTGGGCACACAGGCCCGTCTTACATTCTGCCCTTCTGGCCTTACGCCATGCATACATTATTTATGCACACATTGTTTAAGAAGATAGTAATAATAATAATAATAATAATAATAATAACAATAATAACAATAATGACAATTACAGGCATCATTAATAACATGTTTGTAACAATGCACTCTAAGTATGCCTACATTTTAAAACAATTATAATACTAAATATAATCAATCTTGGTGGAAATCAACACGAAACACCTAGCATATGCTAGAGTTATTGCTATGTTAATAGCTAGTCTCAGCATTCGTCCGTAAAACCGCATCTCCAGCGCTTCCAAATACTTTATAACTAATCGTAGACTTGTCCATTGTTCATTTCTGTATGTCAGGATTGCATGTATGTA